>JAHDVE020004516.1:0-53411 GCA_022606495.2 Halesus radiatus
TCGTCGATATTCTTTAATATTGTTGTGTTATGATTCCAGGAGCCCCAACCGGCGCCATGTCTGGCCCTGCGCCCCACTGGCTGCTCCACGGTGTGTTTGTACCCCCGCTGCTGCGCTCCTCCAGTGTGCGCAAGTTCTTCGTCGGGTACGAGCTCCTCGCACAGGCGCAGCGCGACCTCACGCCCGAACAGGCCGCAACAAGGCTGCGCAAACTGCCCACAAGGCACTACAGTCTGGAGTGATACAGGGATGTCCTAACCTAACCTAATTTAATATAACTAAAACCAATCCAACTTAGTTTAATCTTTTTTTATGGAAATACCACACATTCAGTGGCGTGCAGTCGTAAAGGCTGAAAAGCTGTGCCTACCCTAAGAAAAATGAAACTTAAAAATAATGAAGGTAATAGATAATAAATTTGTTCAGTTGGCCGTAAATGTCAGTGGAAAATGACAATAAAATGACAATATGGATGTGAACCCGTGTCCTTCGAATTCGTTGCCAAGAATCGTAACCGCTCAACCACCGAGGCCGTCAATAATACATTATCATTATTTCATTAGTAAAGTTGTCCTAATTAATAGATGTACCAACAGATGGCGCTGATTGCTACATTTGCTGGCGTTACCGAAAGGCACTGCCTTTTAGACACTATCACCAATGAGTAATCCCTAGAACCGCATTGCACACACATGTTTTTATTGTGTAGTCAACATTTGAATATAATGTGTGCGTCATTTTGCATATTTACTTCCTGGCTATGACACTTTATAGTAATGTGGTCAGTGCGGTACTGTGATTTGATACTTGGGAGTATTTTTGAAAGTGCAGATTGTTTGCTTACAATAATTTTAATATTATTGTAGGTTAGGCAGTGCTTATATGGACTCTGTCGCCACCAGCACAAGAAGTGGGCGATTTCATTGTTTCAATTTCTTTTACGAATTGCACTGCCTTAATGTCTTGAAAGCAGGGGTGTTATAAGAAATCAAAAGTGATAGTACCTATTCTCGTACCAAAAAAACTTAACCTCTGGAACGTCAGCCGTGTCCAATAGGTAACGCGAAAACATGCTTTCATTTTGTGCGATTTTCTACCTTGAAAAATGTTCATAGCTTACCAAATTAAACTACCAACAAAATAACAAATCAGAAAGCAATTTTTGCTTTTCTTTTTGCGAAACGCCGCTCGTCCGGAATTTAAAACAAAATGACAACTGTCAAGTATTGCATCATTCCTTGACGCGCAGTTTGCTCTTGTTTTATTCTGTAAAATCCTCTAAAATGTATGTAAATTAGTTTTTTTTTTTAATATATTATTTATACATTTATTTAAATTTATGGAAATATAAGAAAACGTCAAGAATATTTAATTTATATATATTTTTTTTATATCATTAGACAGAATTAGCTATTCTAAGCTATGACATCACATAAATTCAAATCCTGCAATCCCTTTAAAATATATTAAAAAAATATATTGCAACATTCAAATCCGGCTATCTCGTTGACATTCTAAGCACATGCAGCCGGTTTTTTTTTTCATTTGGGCATAATAGAATTTTCCCGGGCTATGATGACACAGAAATTCAAATCCTACAATCCGCTTAAATTAGTAGCTATTCCGGGGAAACTAATGATATAACATATAAACACATTATCTGGTAAGACGGAACAATTTACAAAAACAAGTAAGTTATTATGAAAATCGACTCAGCCGGTGCATGACGGGCCGCGCACAGTTTTACCTTAGACACACGACGGAATAGATAGACCGTAGAAGCTCGGCGTTACAAAGGTTAAGAGTCAGCACTCAAAATCGTGTTAAACGCCACTTTCTAAATTTGTAATACAAGCAATACCTATATTAATAGAATTTTATACAATCCCTTTCAATGGCGTAGAATCTTGTATATATCAAAATTTTCTGCACTTAGCACAAAAAACTTCCCTGCCCACATTAACCCGAATTCTACAGAGATAAAGTTAAAATCCTAAAAAAAAAACACTTAAGAGTTTGCCAATCATCTCATTTCAACCGATCATATTTTTAACAAAGATACAGGAGTTCGAATTCATCACCGTAATAATAAAGGCAAAAAATTAGATAATTCTTTAAATATTTTTCCAGTGGATCGCTTTGTTCCCCCAGAAAACCTCTTCCCCTTTGGTGGACTCTCACTCATTCATGTATTTCTGTCATTATTTTGTCTCTTAGTTTAGTCTTTACCTAGTCCTGACGAAGGAAGGGTACTTACGAAACTGGTTGATCATTACATTAAATTGAAGTGGCTCAAAACAAGTTTATATTACTCGCCACATTTTTCTTCATAATTCCTCTCTTTTACTGTTTTTTTTTTTTTTTCCCTACTTATTTAATAATTTTTTTTACTTATGTTTACACTTTTCATTCATAGTATACAATCTATTGGAAGGTAAAATCCCCATCGGCGTATTTATACAGCATGGTTAAAAAGTTCTTTTTGGATTTGTAACCGTAATAACTTTGAAAGAAAATGAAAAAAAAAAATGTTCTAATTAAAGTTCCTTTGGAACGCCGAGCGCCTACGATCTAATACTTCCGCAGTGTGGCAAGAGTAAATTTGAATGCGGCCCGCCTGAGTCCATTTTCGTAATAATTATTTGACCGGTCAGTTGAGTTGGCATCGCGTTTGGGTCTCACCCAGGCATCGTGAGTTCAATTCCTCGGCTGGCTAAGTCCTCCATCACGACACAAGCAACATCTTCCGCTTACTGTGATGGTAGTAGGAGATTTTCAAATATTGTCAGGTTATTCGTCGTAACCAGGGAATATTTTTCTTTTAAAAAATAAAAGACAAAAAATACATGCATTTCGAATTTTTTAAAATATATTTATCGTGAATAGTTTTCCCGGAATAGCTACTTATATTCGGAGAAATGATTTTTTGACATTGCCGATCGGATACGTCGATTCAACGGATATATTTTTTGCATATACGATAGGCAATTTCGACGCACTAAAAGTTAAGTGTTCACTGTTAGAATTCATTTTTGAAAACTTTTTGGTATTTTGCAATTGTTTTCCAAATTTGATCATCATAGCACGTTCAATGAGATCTGTTAGAGCATTGCGAACTCCATAAAATTGCCGGTACACACATACAGTGGCAATTACTGACCGACCGTTTTCTAAAAAAATGTGACCATTTTCGTTCACTCTGCAATGGTGTATTGTTCCACATCGTACTCTACCAAAAAAAAAAAACATATAGAAAACATTATTTCAATTGGAAAGGCACATTTTGCCCACCCTTTACAAATAAATAAATAGATATTAATTAATAATGACTTATCTGTAAACTCTTTACGGGTAGTTTATGTCTAATGTTTCCTGTGAATAAAATTATTCAACTAAATTCTATGAAATACATACTAAAATATCTAAAAAGAGGTGCACTTTGTTTTACGTAAAACTCCAGTATGGATTTCATTGAGAACTTAAAAACTTACAGTTTAAGAACTTTTTTCACTGGAAACTAGAGGTGGGGTAAAATAATGTGAAACTGTTTTTTCGTAACCGTTTAAATTCTGAAACAGTTTCGCGAATTTTGGTATAAACGTTTTTAAAAGAATGTGTAGCACGCCTTTGCAAAGAAACGCTTGCACGTTAAACACTTACATATTAAACGCTTTCACATTAAACACTTAACTAAACGCCCGAAACTACATCGCTGACCGTTGCTACGAGACGCTATCGAAAAAATTAAACACCCATCTGCTATACGTCATAACCTGTTAAACGCTTCCGCCAAAAACTTTGTCGCTGACCATTTTTTTTTTTTTTTAAATGAAAACCTGCACAAGAGTCCCAACTGCTCCCAACCGTCTGGAGCCAGTGAGACTATGGCATCCCCAACTGGGGAATGTTGTGAGGCTGAAGGTATTGGGAAGGGAAAGGAGAAGGGGAGAGAGGAAGGTGGGGAAATACGTGGCTATTCAGATCTGGTCACCAAACATGGCTAAAAGCCATTTCAAGCAACATTTCAATTCTGAATGGTGGTCTTTCACCAGGGCGATACTGAAAGTATCTTCCACTCTGGAACGTAAGCAAATATACTACGTATTATTTTTAAATGAATTAATTGTGCAACAGCATAAATTAATTAAATGAAATTTACTTGCGCATGCCGGGATTTGAACCCACGACCTTCGGATTCGTAGTCGAGAGCCATACTCCTCGACCATGGAGGCCGCCGCTGACCATTGTTACGAAGCTCGCGTGAAACGTTTTCGCCGCAACCATTTCATAATAATTTGTTTTTTTAAAGTTATTTCGTTATTTTCAAACAGTTCCAAGTAACCGTTTATTTCGAGAAACTGAAGCGCTTTCTGTTATTTTGAAAAATGAACTGTAAATGAAATGCTGAAAACCTTACCTAACTACCAGAATAGAATAGAATAGAATATTAACATATAAAGCATTTATACTATTGCTGGCGTTAGCACACTATGAAATGTGTATTTTTGAATACTGTCCTTTAATTCAGTTGTATTTTTGAAAACTGTTATAAAAATCGCCTGTAAAGATGAAACAAACATTAATTTTAAATAATAGACAGACTATGTAAACGGATGCTAGGCATATTTTTAAGTACATATATATTTTTTAATATTGTTATTCTTGTTACTGTTGTTATTACATATGTATAATTATGTTATTAAACACGATTGTTACAAAAGTTATTTCGTTTTATATTTTCCAAATACAATAATATGGTTTTTCTCTGTAGTTCATTGCTTGAAAATAGGTTTAATCAAGTGATATTTTATGATTTACTAGGTGTCTTTGTTTTAACAAGATATTCCGTGTTTCTCCATGTTTAATTTTACTCGGATTTCCCAGGCACGTTGTGGTTTTCATACCAATTTGGTGAAAATCTCTGAACATTGACGACAACTGTTGTCCGTTAGAAAAGAAAATCAAGTTGGTTTCACTTTGTGAGTAATTATGAACTGGTCATGCAGCGACAGCAGCTCTAGATACATACTTTTCATCCTTATTTAAACTGTATTTTTAACGTCTATGTCAGACGGATGTGACATACAAGCAGACTGTAGGGGGCAGCTGATCCCGATCTGCGGAGAGGTGGGGGGGAAAAAAACACAGCCCGCGTCAATCCTGTTACAAGTGGGAAAGACACTAGGACATTTGTGCAATTTGCACAAAACATTGTTTCTGTGACCTTTGTGCAATTCTGCAATTTACACAAATATAATTTTGTGCAAAAATCCAATTTGCGCTGACTTATGTAGAACTCGGGGGGCCTTATCCGTGTGATGATATTTGGTCAAGTCAAGTCCAAGGTGGTAGTTATATTGCGGAAACTTCACTGGTTAATTCAACAAAGCAATAAGTTAATTTATAAAAATGTTTCTAGTTTGAAACTGTCAATTCATGGTGGAGTTCCATTTTAAAATGAATTTTTTTGATTAAAAAACCTTTGCACTGCTATAAAAGTCATTTTAGCAAACAAGGTGGAAATCACAGGGAAAAAGCAATACCAGAAATAACCATTTGTTCAAATAAAAGCTGACACTGCTAATATAACTTTTTTAAAACCCAGAGATTCAGTAAACAAACACAATGTAATCCATCTTCCAGACGGTAATAAACCAACCCGGAAGTAGTTTTTAAAAACATAATAGCAAACAGTACCGTCAGCAATAAAACAAATTTCAAGTCACAAATAAAACAATATTAGAAAGCAGCGGGACTCACTCCTGACATTGACGCTACATATACCATAGATTTAGTTTTAATTGTGCCAGTCTGAGGATGCCCGTAATAGGTGAAACCGGTCCGGTCGAAAATAAATAAATGGAAAAAGTTACAAAGGATTTTTCATAAAAAAAATCACTGTAAAAATGTATTGTATTATAACTGTATGTTTTCCCAAATAAAATAAATAAGGTAGTCCGGGGGGTCCAGGTGAGGCGAGGGTCAGAAAACAGTGACGACGAGTAGGGGTGAAAGTCAGAGCGAGAGCGAAGCGGTAGAGTCTGAAGTGTTGTCAGGACGATGGGTGCTTGCTTTTTGCTTTCATACTGGTTTTGCAGGGATATTTACGCCACTGAGGCGACGTTTGAGTCGCACAGGTTTGGGTGTGCGACCGCCTATCGCTCAGTGATGCGCACCAACAGAGTGGAAGATACTCTCAGTATCGCCCCGGTGAAAGACCACCATTCATTGAAACATTGCTTGAAATGGCTTTTAGCCGTGTTTGGTGACCAGATCTGAATAGTCCCCACTATTTAGTATTAGTATTTAAGTATCCCCCAGTATTTCCCCACCTTCCTCTTCCAATTCTTTTTTCCCTCTCAAATACCTTCAGCCTCAACACATTCCCCAATTGGGGATGCCATGGTCTCACTGGCTCCAGACGGTTGGGAGCAGTTGTGACTCTTGTACCTCACTCTGTTCTCTCAATCTAACATATTTATTTGGTCAATCATGTCATGTAGATGGTAAGAAGTTTGCACACATTGAGCTGGGAGTCGGGCCGTTTAGAAGTGATAGCATTTATTTTTCATACGTTTCGACCCCGTTACAAAGAAACATAGTATAGGGGAAATGGTTTTGTGGCCACATCAAAACATTGCGACCACGTCATATTGCCATCTGTATGGAGAGGCGAACACATCAGACACGTCTATTTACCTTTAGAAAATAAACATCAATTTTTGATATACATACTATCCGATATTTTTATAAATATCATGATATTATCGAACCCTCATCTAAACTAAAGTATACATAAAGACACTGTACTCCCTTTACACCAGCCCTGGCCAACCCAAAAAGCACCCCGGGCCGCATTGACGACCTAAAATTTTCCAAGGGCCGCTCATACAGACATTATACAAAAATAATGACATTTTTTTTATCACAACAAATGGTATACTTAATTCTTTGATTTTAAAGACATTCTGAAGTACCCGATACTTTAAAAAAATATATTTCTTCATACATGACCGCGGGCCGCACATATGGGCGCAGCGGGCCGCGGGTTGGCCAGGGCTGCTTTACACCTTCGCTTAGAATATTGCATACCGATATGGACACCTTTATACCAAGCCCATATTGAAAGAATCCAAAGCACTCAACGTAAATTCTTTAAGCATATAAATTTAATTTACACTTTGCAAATAATACCGAATTCTAAAAATTTCATAACTTCATCACGCTTCAAACACGATGCTTAATATTTGATAAAATCTTATTGTATAAAATTATGAATAATGTCTTGGACTCACCAGGGCTCATTAATTTTATAAACATTCACATACCATCAAGACCAACCCGACAAACTGATTTTTTTTCATTTGCCCGCATGCAGGACCAATCTTAGGATAAATTCTCCAGTTCCCCGTATTTGTGCACAATATAACGCACAATTTAATAACATCGACATTCTTCACAATACCCTTTCAAAATACCTGTACTAAGTAATACGTACAACCACAAATTGATGTACGCGTATAAAATGTATTGACAGCATCTCCTGTCCCGATCCTTATTCCTGTTTTTTTTTTCCTCTTATTAGCTTCATAAATAAAACACCTATATATAACCACTGTTAGCACACGAAACTTTGTTGGCTTACCTTTTGTTTAACTTCCTCTGTATATATATTTGTATTGAAAGCTGTTTGTTTCTTACAAATAAATAAATAACTAATCGATGAAAATAACAGCTAGGTGCCATCTGGCTAGCACCTAACGCTATTGAAAAAAATATGCATCAACGGGTGGATATAATGGATGATATCAGTAACTACTGCAAATGAATATAATTCAACACAACGCAGTCTATGACTAACCACTTCCGAACACATCCGACTTGTTCAGCGTTTTTAACAAATTAATAATAATAATAATTGGATGATTTGTATACCACCGTTTTTGTGAAAAATCACCTCAAGCTGTACAAATATTACTTCCTATTATTTATCTAATTATGTACAAACAGATCCAGAAAAACATACTTACCTGCAGCTGGCAGGTCGCTTCAGATGAACACAGTTTTATTAGAAAATTTAAGCTTAGAGACATGATTTTTACAGTAGCTATTTTATCCTCCTTTTCTATTGATGTTACATTTATTAGAAGATTGGTTAGAAATATTTATAAAATGACCTTATAAAGCATAAGAAGCTTTTAATAAATATTAACATTTTTTATTTATTTTTACACTTTTAGTTATTTAGTGTTGCGGGCTGTGAACGCATTTGCGCACCGATGCGTGATTTTTTAAACTTTTTAAGCTAAGCAATTTACGGGTGCATTTCTTCAATTTATGGATACGATTGTCTGAAAAGATGTGTTTTAAGTTTAGTTCTGAATTCTGTCGAGTCTTTGATAATTCTTAAGTCATGCGGCAGTTCATTCAGGCAGGCAATTAAGTGGGAAGCGATTGAACAATAGGCTTGACTTAACCATTGGAACGCTGAGTGCCCACGGTCTAATACTCCCGTAGTGTGCCGAAGGTAAATTCGCGAGTGGCCCACCTGAGTCTGTTTTCGTAATGCTTTACTTGTTATTTGCAAAATTGCGCTTTTGTAATTTGTCTTACGAGATGTGTTTATATACTTATTAAAATTGTATATTTCTATCATACGTACTTTCCCCAGAATAGCTACTTGTACTCAGAGAAATGATTTTTTGACATTGCCGGTCGAATATGCCGGCATTCAACGGATACAAATTATATTCTGGCGCACTAAAAGTTAATTATGTAAATCGACAATCAACCATTTAAAAATTATAAATATTGTTATTATTCTTTGAGTTAAAATTTCTAAATAGGTACCCATATAATTTTATTACTTAGGGTCGTCTGTTTAAAAACCGTGAGCTAAATTTAAATGTTAACTGTCAGTTAAAGTAACTCGCATGTCAAATAGGACAACGCGCTGTTTCAAGTATACATTTGCTAAAGTAATAGTTATAAGTGTGGCCAGAAGAGAAAGCAGAATATTCCTCCAAATAGGGTACAATCACAATTTTTTTTTTACCAAAAATTGAAGAAAAAAATTACAAACTGGAAAATTCAAACGATTTTTTTTTAAACGAAGTTTGTACTTATTTCAGTCAGTTCCTCTTGTATTACGACATTCGTTTCTTCTATGTCACCATATGGGTTAATTATCCACGGTGGTATTACTTATTTTTTATCGTGGACCCCCATTTTCATTTCATGGACCCCCAAAAATTTTTTTTCGCTGACGTAGATCCCTTGCAGGTTGTCATAGACCCCTGGGGGTCGATATAGACCACTTTGGGAATCACTGCTCTAAACCTTCCCGGCACTAATAAAAACAAACTGTGCTATTTTCAACGAAACCGGTCAAGTGATTTTCGAGAACATCGAGGACAAACAAACAAACTTATATTGATTTGTATATATATATATATATATAGATGTTTAGTTATAGTTTACTATGAATATATATATATATATATATGGGGTAAAGTTAAATCTTAAAACTTCTACAACGAGGTTCGGGATATTAGAAAAACGGATAAAATTAATGGAATTGCGGGTAGGTTGCATTTCTACACTGTGGGGCACAAACTGCTGAGCACGTATTTATTTATACGCACATTCTTAATAAAACATATTTTATGTCTAATTAATACATTGTATAAAGCCGCGTCTCCTGCGACTGTTTTTTTACAATGTTTACACAAAAAAAAAAAAAAAACAATGGGGCGTTACCATACACATTTCTGTGTGCGTATAGAATGTTTTTGCCTTCCGACATCGACGGAAAACATTCCCCTGGCAGGTGAAGAGGGGAAAGGGGGAAGGGTTTGTTTAATTTTTTTTAAATTGCCTGCACGGTGCGGGTCTATCTATGCCTACCGTCCGATGGTATTTCATCATAAATCTGACGGGTTTTTAGGTTATGAGCGAAATTATAATATATTTTTATAAGAAGTTTGCTTATGTATCGGTAATAATAATAATTTATTTAACTGTTATGTTTTCTCTTATTTTGTCTGCTATTTCTAATAGTATTACAGCCCTTGTATTAAGTACTTTTTAAAGTACACATCGTGAGGTAAATATGGATAGAAGCACGTCTTTTTCTTGTTATTTTTTTATTATTATTAAAAGAAAAACCCAAGCTAAGAACCTAAAACCCATTTATACTTCAACCGTTCTAGTATAAACAATATATTAATTAGACATAAAATAAGTTTTTAGGTTCTTATCTTGCTTAAAAGGAAGATTTTTGAAAATCTCATGCAAGAATGGCGATTTTATGCAGTGTAGGCTTTGTGATCTAGGTGATATTGTTCAAACACCATAAACATTAAAAATAGGTGGTTGTGAATAAAATCATACAAGTGTGGTATGACGCTAATTAATACAGTGGGTTATAATTATTGGAATAACACAAAAAGGTTAGGAACTGAAAAGCAATGTATGTAATTACTATAAGGCATTTATTTTTCTAATCGTGGGGTCAGTCTTAAGCTAAAGTCAATCTTAATCAAGTATAAAATATCATTAAAATTAGAGTTAAGTACTTAAATTCACTATTATTAAAATTAACTATTCACTTTTCTTAAATCTACGTAAAAGTTTGTATTATTAAAACTAGATTGTATGATTAAAACACTCGGCTTAATTATACAAGAAAATTGATTATTAAAGTTAGTGATTCACTTGGCTTGATTATACGAGAAAGTTGATTCTTAAAACTAGAGATTCACTGGGCTTAATTAAACGGGAAAGTCTTAGTCATCCTACGTTAAAGTCTTTATCTTTAGGTGTTGATACTACGTAAAAGTATAGTATTCACTGGGTGACAGGGTGGAAGAATTATAATAAGAGTTCAGAGGCACTTCCCTTTACTGATGGCTGTCCAGGGTCCAGTGACTGGTCTTCGAAGGTTTGATCTCCGAAGGGCGAAGATAAGTATCTTCCTCGGCGGAAGCGGGGGGGTCAAGTCGCGGTGCAGAGCCTGGGCGACTTCTACAGTAGATCTCCGAAGGGCGAAGATCAGTATCTTCCTGGGCGGAAGCGTAGGGTTGACTCGCGGTGCAGAGCCTGGGCGGTTCCTACGGTAGATCTCCGAAGGGCGGAGATCGGACTTCTCGGACGGAAGCGTAAAACTCACTCGCGGTGCAGAGCCTGGGCGGTCTCTGCAGTAGATCTGCGAAGGGCGGAGATCGTACTTCCTTCTGGGACGGAAGCGTAACACTCACTGTCGTCAGAGGGCCTGGGCAGCCTCTCCGAAGGGCGAGAATAGGTACCTTCCTGGGCGGAAGCCTAAAACCGACTGTCGTCTCGTCAAAAAGACCCTGTTGCCTGTGGCCATCTTTAGGGATCTTTTTATGACCCGTATTGTCTGGCGGGCCGCTCATTTATTACACGATCATTTCCTTTTAGGTTTTATTGCTGTCCTTTTTGTAAAATAATGCCGACTTTCTATCTGTTTTCGAAATGCTAGCTAAGGGTCCTTTACGATGACTCTAATGGTTTCCGGCTTGAACAAAATGTACGCGGCTAGCCTTTGTGCAATTTTTTTATGGCCTGTCTAGTCTGGGACTTATTAAGAATTAAAATGCACATGTTTATAAACTAAGTATGTCTGTGAATTCGGTCATTACTTATGGGTAATACCAAAGGATATATCAAGTGCAATGTACTAAACCACAATTCAAAGTGGTTTAGAAAGCCCAAACAGCTGTCACAATAATAAAAACTAAAATACTTGCAGAACATATTAACTTTATAAAATTTATTTTCTTTTTAAAAAAAAATTATAATTCAAATATTTTAACTATGAATAAAAATCAGCTATACAAAAAGGCAATATTAATAATAAAAAATGGACTGGAGTTCCTTATTGTCGTCAACGCCCAGAAAGTATGGCTAAATATTTTAATGAATCAAAACATGTCGTCAGCAAATCAAATTCCTTTGGGGATCAAGTCGTCAACAAATGAATTAACTCTTTACTATATAGACAGATAAGAAACGATACAACGAATAAGCAGACACAGTCGGTCACAAGATAGCAGTTATAATAACAGGAAGCAGTGTCAACACTCACAATAATAAGATAACGATAAAAACAATTATTGTATTGATGATACAATATAGGTACGAATATACAATAACGATGGCAGTCAGTTAAAAAGTTCTACTTTCGCGCCAATCTTAACGTCAAATGTGCTAACCACAGAAAAAAATTAACGTTTTATAAGAGAATCCACTCACGCGATGTAAAGGCGGGTCTCCTGCAAACGTTTTTTTTTTTAACATTATGCCTGTTCCACACAGTTAACATAATATGTGAGCGTGGCATATCTCTCGATATCGCTTACCATACAGTCGTCACACACGGGTACTATCATATATCTGTGGCAATTGTATGGCGAGCGTACCCTCCAACATATATATTATGATATTATCTTATGCTGTATGTAACCAGCTTTACAAATAAATGTTTTCCATCGGCCAAGGAAAGCAAAAACATTGCGAATGAATAGACAAATGCATGGCCACGCCATAATACTTAAATAAAAACAAGCTCAAGAAACCCGGCTTAATGATTGTTTTGCTGACCGGCTTACTGACAATCAGCAGATTTGAATAATTGTTTTATTTTGGTTTTGCCACTTTTCCCAAATAATGTTGGATTAAATTTAATTTAAATAAAACTTTACAAGCATTGCAAGTCTAACATTTCATTTCTGGCGGTGTCAAGTGAGTTGTCTCGTTTCTAATAATTTCAATATCTCCGTAAATTATACTAAACACGGAGTTCAAATTTCAGTGGAATCAATTGAATATGTAAGTACTTATTCTAGTATCAGAAAAAACAATTAATTTATTGTGAGGATACAAAAAAGTGGTGTAATCAAAGTCCTTGTTTTTGGCAAATTATCGCATGGATCGAGGCAGGTTAGAATATTTTAAATCAAAGAATATTTTGTTTCATATACATGTCAAAACAAGTAATTTGACTTGCGAAGCTGTTTATTTCTGTCTATGCAAAGAACTTCATTTTTAGCCTACCAATGGACATGAATCTTGACTTGACCATTTTCCGTTGAATGCTGACGATATACATTACGTATGTCTGTATGCGTTACTAACTTGCCGAGTGCTACGGTTTTGAGTGAGACGGGTGCGGGGTATCGCTCGCCATGCCGCGATGCGTGGTAGTCAGAAATAGCGAGTGATCTGCGGGCAGTAATGTAAGTATCACGCGTTTTATGTGTGGCCTATCTTTCTTCTTCGTTTTCAGCACTTATTCGAAATATTTTACTTATACATTATGTTCTGTCATAATAATGATTTACGTGAGTAATAAACATATTCTATATTTTCGTACTTCAGATAACATTGTATACCGAGAAAAATATTTATATTTGGGGATGGTGTGGAGGGTTTTTTTTAGGGAAGAGAGGAAGTTCTGGAAAGGAAAAAGGTATGATAGGTGGCTATGAATCTGGGGTTCAGTGTGTCTAGGAGTAACAGAGGTATTAATCGATCCTTCCCACTGCGGTGAAAGGCGATGGGTCGAGAGTGTTCGGCTGGAGAGGTCAAGGGGTCTCCCTCAACTTGCCTCTCCCAATCCGATCCACCACGCAGCTAGTGGGTAGACGCATCTGCCGTCAAGACCTGGACAAACCTCACCCTATGAACTCCGGCACTGCTACTAAGCCACCGGAGCAGCGTTGGTGTTGGTTATCCAATTAATTAAATATATAGATAATTATGTCATGCTGTAATATGGAGATTTTTCGAACTATTTTTTTTTCAGTCAAAATATTTTATAGCGTGTATTGGGCCACCATTGATCTACGTAAGAACTATTAAAAAAATTAAATAATACCGGGTAAAAAAATTTTTTTCGACTTGCAACGCTTTCCGCCATCATTCTCATGGGCAAAATTCCAGCTCCGTCTGAGTCAGTTCAACCGACAATAGGGGATTTCTCGTTCCCATCAAAGCGATTATTACGAGTTTTCAGGGCACGAATATAGTCATATTTTCGCCCGAGAGCTCTACATAATCTTGGAACATCATAATCCCGCCCCAGATCACATAGATCTTCGCTTTCCGCCAAAATTTTCTGGCGAGTTGTTCTTTCTTCCATAGGTAAGTTTTTAACGGCCCTTTGTACTGTCTGCCGCCGAGAGATCCGTTTCAACCTCGTTTTTCGATACGTATTTACGGGGAAAAAAGACAGTTTGACTTAAGAAATTGTTCGTTTTTCTCCGTAGATTATTTTAAACCAGTCTTTTTACGATATCGTTCCACCAATGGCTGCCGCTGAGAGATCCATTGTAACCCCATTTTTCGTACGTGGTTACTTTGTTTATGCCAAAATATTTGCTAGTTTTTCTTTTAAAAAATGACGTTTTTACGATGCAAAGAGTTTAACCTATCTTTATATACAAAGATACATTATTTTATTTAATAGATTTTACAATTTGTGAAGTGTACAATTCCTGTTATCGGCGGTACTCCTTAACGAATTTACAACTATCGTCCTGGCACTAAGAACTCTGTTGTAAATTCTAACCTAAATTCATAATACGCTCATCGCTTATAATATAAAGATTTTTTTAGGTTATGTGTAATCTTAGTTGTTTTCTAGTCTCATTAAACGCCCCCGAGGCATTATTTTTCAAACATTACGCTACACAAATTGTCTCATTGTCATTATTAATAATGATACACGGACCCATCGGCGATATGACAATACACGGAATATATTGTTGAGTCACTCTGTTTATTTTGTGATGCATTTTTTTTACTGTTATCTTTTATATGTATCGGTTTTAATGAACCCAATTCATAAATACGTATAACGCATAAAAGAAGAAACACATTTGTGAAAAAAAGCACTGATTTTTATCTCGTTTTACTTGTGTAATATTTAATGCGAATTTTTATGCGAAGTTTTGCAAAAAATTCGCGTAATTGTCATAAAATATTGCGCAATTTTTGCGGATAAAAATTATCCTCGTGTAACAATTTATTTTTCCACTTACGAGTTATTTATTTAGGTCAGATTTTCTGTACGGATCTGTCAAACTTATTTTTCGCTTTCGGAGTTTTTGGCAAGAATGTGATTTCCTTGTTCTGTGCACAATTTATACATACGTGTATAATTATACATTATGCGGTTTCACAATGTATTTTTAGACGTACATCATAAAAAATTACCAATTTTGGTTAGGATTATGATTTTTCTATGGTTTTCCTCGTATTATATATATTTTCCAACCATCTTTTACGATATTTGCATAGATAACGGCGGCTTTCGACATTATTAACAAGTTTTACGAACCTGTTTCTCGTGTGATAATTATATTCATGTAAAATGAACACTTTGTTTTAAACAACTAATTATTTTTAAATCATCACTAACCGGTTTCGCTTATCTCGAGCTTCATCAGGATAAAATTTAAAACCAAACAATACTTAGGGTGAGTATATACCGACAGTTCCAGTAAACAATGTCAGACGTGTAAATTGGTAACTTTGCATACGAGCTGTAGTAGTTGCAATAATATGTTTTTCCAATGAAATAAATAGGGGTTTTTTGCAAAATATCAAAAACAACACTTTATCTCAAAAATAATAAAAATGTCGAAGAAACAAAACTTTAAACAGCGTTAATAAGAAGATACCATTTGCACATCCGACATTGTTCGTTGGGACCGTCGATATATAGGTTAATATCAACCCTGATGTATGGCAGGGAGGCATGGAATTGGCAGAGGAAGGTTGAAAGTAGACTGAATGCTGTAGAAATCTCTGAGGCGAATGTGTGGTAAAACCATGTATGATTGTGTTAAAAATGTTAAGATTCGTAAAGAATGCAAGGCTGATGTAAGTGTAATGATTAATATTAAGAAAGGCACGCTTAGGTGGTTCGGGCATGTAGAGCGAATGAACGAAGAGAGGAGTGTAAGGAGAATATATGACGCGAATGGAAGAAGGCGCGGATGTCGGAGGAATACATGGCACAATCAAGTTAATCAAATACTTGAGTCGGGCCATGTCAGAAGTCGGAATAACAGAAGAGAATGTATGAGACGTTGTATGAATGTGAGTGAAGCAAGAAGTGTATGCCAAGATTGAGTTGTTCGGCGGTCCGTCCTCTATGAAATGGCGTGATGGTTAGTTAGGTGAAATATACAAATATAATGAGAGAGAATTTCACTTCTTCCTATCCTCTAAAATACCCTTCACACAGTATCCCCAAAGATGATATAGGCCCTGAAGGAAATTATTTCCTTGTGTGGAGTTACCGTAAAGAAAAAAAAGAGGGAAACAAAATATAAAACGAAACAATGGAACAGTGAGACAGATATGCTTACACGTAATAGAATGGGAAAACACATACAAAAGGAAAGAATAAAATGTCAAAGGAGGGATGGGATGGTATAACAGATGTGTATTCATTCCACATTTTTAAGATGTTGAAGCCACTGAGATGGAACGATTACTCGGCTTGGCAAGGACTCCTATCACTGTGCACGTGCGAATTTAATTGATTAATTTGTCTTATGGATTTGTTTTTCATCTTTTTATAGGTCTCTCTCATTCGTAAGACGACACATCTTTGTTGAATTCATATCACTGTCACTGTTCACACAAGAGGTTTGCATTAATTTAATCGAGTAATCTATTTTCCATTCTTTCATGGGCTCCTAAATATTTGCAAGATGGATACATCCTTGATAGGGGATCTTATTGCTGTACAAGTGCAAGATTCCTATTAATTAAATCAAGTATTATAGTTTTGTTTTTTTTTTTTAATCTTTTTATGACTATACACAAGTGAGATTTACAATTTGTTTTAATCGATTCACCTGTCTTATAGTTTTGTTGATCGTCTTTTACAGATCTTTCTTTCCTGAAAATGATTGCCCCCATTAAGAATAATTACCCCTAAATGTGGAACAGGTGTAGAATATCTTTTAAATAAATTGTGAAACAACCGGTACAGAGAGTCAGTTGTCTATCAAGAGCTGAACGAGCGTGTTACTTCTATTGCCTTCCCTGAAACCTTCCACATCTGCTGTCTCGCCAAGCCTCTGGACTGTGCCTGAGGAATCCTGGGACCTACCTAGTTACGGGTAGCCGGCCGCCAGATCAGGCAGAGAACAACCACATCCAGTGTTCCCGCCTTTAGTACTGGGTGCGAGAGGCCAGAAGAGATTGAGCGCGTTTGGAACCAGCACCCCACATTTACAGTTTTGTGCAAACATGTGTCCAGAACCACGTCTGTCGAGTACAGATGGATTTCGTTTGATATGAGAAAATCGACCTTACAGTCCCATATTAGATATATTTCCCATTTCCTCGAGTATTAGAATCACTCGTTTGTCTCCAATTTTTACCATTGACTTGTACATTGTACACTCTGCTACGCTTCTTTCTTTGGCTATCCACTCTACATTGTCCGAACCATCCATGCGTCACCTCTGGTCTGCAGCCCCAAATTACCTAAAAAAAACCCTCGACTGCTCACCTGGTCGTTTGATAGATCCCCCTGTTTTAAAAAACGTATTGCAATCTTTACAGCACAGGCGTCAGATGGGAATATTGTCCTTGTTCTACCGGTATTTTAATGGAAGATGCTCTGAGGAAATAGCATCATCGATCTCTTCGACACCGGTGTACAGTCGGGAGACATGCCAAATGTGTGCCCAACATGTACACTGTTGACATTTGTCACAGGACGGGTTGTTTTTACAACCCGTGTTTGAGTTGAACGTGGCTGTGGAATGATTTACTGGTCTAGGTGTTTTCTCCCTCCTATAACATGGATCTCTTCAAGACCCATCTTCATTCGTTTCTCTTCTCAAAAATACCCTCCGTACAGCACTCTCAAAGATGGTTCAGGCCCCGAGGGAAATTATTTGCTTCGGGGCCTCCTTTGTGGAGTTATTGTAAAAAATAAATATATATTTACTTTGTATTCTTTCAGATTGGCGCTACTCCAAAATGTCTTTCGCCTTCAACAAGTTCCTGTTGGACATAGCCGCCAAGCCGGAGGAAGACAGTAGGACGGGTGATGGTCTCGCCCCCTACTCCCCGCCCTCCTCCCAGCTGCCCCGCCCCCAGGGGGCCCTCTCCGAGGCCTCCGAGATTCCGGAGGTCCCGTCAGAAGTCCCCAGGACACCAGATGTGAATATGCTCGACCAACACTCGAGAAACGGAGATAGTTCGTCCAAAGTTGCCTTTTCACGTGCGGAAGACTTCATTGCCGCAACGCTTTCCAATCTATCCTTCCAAAATAACGCACAATCTGAAGCGCCAGCATCCGTTTCTCACGAAACTGAAGAGGATGAGCAAATGTTGGAAACCGAAGATAACGTAGCAGAAGTATGTTTGCCTGTAGTGGAACCGTCGACGAGTTTAGCTCCCGGCATGTCTGAGGCCGAATACGTGTTCAAAGCTCTCTCACGAGTTCCGCCAGACATGCGATATCAAGTTATACCGTCGCTGGTAAAGAATCTCACATTGAAGACGTACGGCGATGTTCGTGTCAGCGGTTGCATCTCTTCTCCGATAATGAGCGTACGTTGTCAGCCGGACTTTTCACGCTCGGCTATACCGGATTCCATCGAAAACGCCGCGGCGCAAGTCTTGGAAGCGAATTTCGACGCCAAAACGCAGCCCAGCACAAACATCGAAGGGTTGGTTAGCACCGTGCTTTCGCTGACTCAGGCTTTTAGGAAGATTGAGGATATCGCCGCCCCGCAAGGTAAAGATGATCTGGACGGCGATTCTAAAAAGGCCCCGCTCACCGCCGATGATATCGTCGAGATCGTCGGACCGATCAAGTTCGAAGAAGAGAAACCCAAAGTGTGGAGGGAAGGGATGATGCTCAAAGACAATAAAGAAGATGCTTCTAAAACAGTGTTTATGACTCAGAATCTTAACAAGATGTACGAGAAGGACGACGTTAAGAAGTCACGCACCTCGTTTGAAATCGCTTCGGCTAAAATAACGCGGGAGGTCGGGTATTTTTCAAAGATATTGGATCGCGCCGGGTCCGATATGCGGGACACGGAATACAGCCTGGATCCTATAAGAGTTTTGGACGCACGGCAGAAAGTTAAGGATGAATTGTTGAAATTGAAGGGAGATATCGATGTGTTCATTAGTTGTAACTTGGAGGGAGATATCCGCGAGAAACCGCTGGAAAAAATTGTTGAAGAGCTGGCGTCGAGTGTTAAAGTGGAGTATGTCTATCCGAATGAGAAGAAACTGCAAGGAAAGGACCAGAAAATTGTTGCTTCGGAAGATGGAAACCAAACGCACATCTGCATCGACTGCAACGAAGAAATTGTCGTAGCGCAAGGCTCGAATCTCGAAGAGGAGCTCTTAAAACACACACACAGTACTGATTATTTAAACATCACGGGGACAATCGTCAAGTCTTCGGTTAAAGTCGCCGACAAGAAAGAACGCAAGGTCAACGAAGCCAAGCATAAACGCATCATGTTCTTGAATAAGCTGGTGCCGTGCCTTATCGACGACAACCTAGTTAACTGCTTGCCGTGCGGTGTCAACCTCGAGTCTGACAACGCCGTGCTCGCGGATCATATGGATGCCGATGCTCACGTGCAGAACTTGAATCAATACAACACCAGGGTGCAGAAAGAGCTGATCATTCAGAATCCAGATCTGTTTGGGCCGAATAAACTGTTCTATTTGACAGATTTGCATATCGTCATGAATAAGATCTTCGTGGATCCGATGTCCAAGTATGCTTACTGCGGTCTTTGTAAGAAGGAGCTTCCGCCGCGGCAGCAGAATGTTGAAGAGCACATCAAGTCCAAAGGGCATGATAAGTTGTTATTGGACTTCTTGGAAGGCAAGCAGCCAACGATTGCTTCAAATCGTAGTCAGGTTTCCGACGGCGCAGAAGTTAAAACTGCTCAAATGTTGGATATGACAGAGCAGCCCGCCATTGACATATCGCAGCTTGAGAAACTCCTGGAAACTAAAGCGCGTAAAAAGAGCCCACAACAAGACTCCGACGACATGGAAATTGCGTCGAATTCTTCCGACGGTAAATACGATCATATCTACCGCACGCCAGACCGAAAGCACGTTTGCTTGATTTGCGATTCGCGCAACATCCCTAATCAAAATGCATTGGATGCGCATCACGCGGGAGCGCTGCATAAGAAGAATTTAGAAGCTTCGAAGACCCTGAGAAATGGATTGAATCCTGATCAGCAAGCCCTAATGGTGCAAAATGGAATAGCCGTTTCCTATGGCAAACTCCCATTGATATTCGAGTGCCTCGCTTGCAACGCATCGTACGCCAACTTCGAGACGATGCTGCGGCACTTCAACGGACCCCACGTCCAAATGTTGGCCCGCGTACGCAGCAAGCAAGCCGTTCCGATCAAGAAGAACAATATGAAGGGATTCAATCGCGTAATCCTGCATCGTAATGGCACGGAATTCTGGTGTTTCAAATGCAGATTGACTCTGCCGAACATCGGCGCAGCTTTCGAGCATGTTAAACTTCCCGGACACGAGGATTCCGTCGATGGCGTGAAATACACGACGGCCACGCAGTTCTACTGCTCGTACTGCACGGTAAAGATCAACGGGGAGCGCAACGTCGGACAGCACGTCATGGGGCCGAAGCACAAGTCGTTTGCGAGCGCCGATAACCCGACGCCCAACAAACTGAGGGCCAACTCGGAATCCAACACGGCGCCGTCGTTCTCTCGTGCGCAAGTCAAGAAGCAGAAAGACGAAAAGAATTCCGCTTATCAGGGCGAACAGAACAAGAGCAACTTGCCGTATCAACTTGAAACGCCCAAAACAGACGAGGGTGTTCTCTTACAAAAGAACGGAGTTTTGGAATTGCACAACGGGACGTACGATTGCGCCTTTTGCGGGACGGGCCCCGTAACGCGGTCCGAGATCTTCCATCACATCTTTTCCTTTGACCACTTGACCAAAATGTCCAAACTCGGTGCTCGCTGACGTGAAACAGCTTAAATTTCCTAGATAGTCAAATGCAATCAGTTATCATGTTATTATTCACAATTTTACTACAACTATGTACGTGTATTCCTAAATGAGCTTTCTTTTCTCATCAAACATGCAATCTTTATTATTCGTTTTCCCGAACAGATATTTTATACAGATATTTCCTTACAAGTCTAATCAGTCATGGTACTGTATGCAAAAGGGTGCAGATGCAAAAAAATAATTGTGTTTTTTTTTTTGTTTCTTTTGAGAAAACATTCCAAAAATATTATTTTCATTAATTTTTGTTTGACATTGCAATACTACAAAACTGTCACTCTTACAAAGTTACGTAAATATTTACGGATCTACGCCCACTGTTCAACGCCGTGGGAACAAACGGTCCGTATCGCATTGTACAAGCGTGTCGACATTGGGCAATTTATCAGAGGTGACCGTTCGTCCAGTTCGTCAGTCTGACAAATCCAAAAACACGAAATTTGCGTTAAATACGTTCGTAAATCGTTTCATACATACTCTTTTGTCATTCTGACTCTTGACATAGCCCGACTCAAGTGTTTGATTCACTTGATCTTGCCGTGCTGTCTTCTTCGGGCGTCCTCTATTTCTTCTATCATTAACTTCCGTGTCGTACATATTCTCCTTACACCCCTCTCTTCGTTCATCCGCTCTCTTAATCTTAACCATTACGCTTACACCAGTGTAGTAGTGGTGGGCGAAGCGGCTCGGTTTAGTGAGCCGGATCACTAAACCAGCTCTTTGTAGTGTACCGGTACGGTGATCCGGCTCGATTGAATGACGGTTCGCGTCCCCCCGCACCATGCCCTCGGCCCTCCTAAAGATGTCCTTATGTCGCTCTTACACGATGCTTTTTTCGTCCAGTTTTCATGTGGATTGTCTTTACAGAGAGCTGATTTAGTGATACGGCTTACTAAACCGAGCCGCTTCGCCCACCACTACAGTCTAGCATTCTTTCCGGATTTTGCCACTTTTATCACGATCACACAAAGTTTTGGTTTCACAACAATTCGGCACACCTTTGAAAAGGAATTTAGTGATTACAAAGTACCAAAAAAAAAAAAAACTAGTTTAAAAATCTATTCTAACCTAACCTAGTTGACAAATTTTTTTTCTTCAGGTTTTTCAAGTTTACATCACTTTTTAAAAGTGTGCCTTATTTATCGCTGTGTTTGCTGAATTGTTCAATTTCCAAAGTTTTACCACACACACACCTCAGAGATCTCATTTCTACGGCATCAATGCATCTAAGTAATTAACACCGCCGATAGACTTGTAATGATTTAAGTAAAAACTTGATGTTGTCTGGTACACTAGTGCGACGTTTCAAAATGTGCTACTATTGCGTCAGACCGTACGCCTCCTGGTGTTATTTTATGGCACCAAAATCACACGGTAAAACACGGGCGCGTGGTTATATTTGATTATTTATTCATTATATTGAATATGCCCTCCTATACGGGCTTTTACATATTTTGCTATAAAAATTCAAATTACAATAGTGATACGCAGGTGCAAAACACATCACAGTAGGTACATATGTAAAGCCTTCACGAAATACAACAACTAAATATTTAATTTGTCTCACGAACAAATTCAGCAATAACCTCGTGTAAGTAACATTCCAAATAATTAACGACAGAGGTGAATATGCAAAACACACCTCACATTCACCGGCGCTTGTACTCTACACGCATATCTTATTAATAATTGTTGAGGATGTATTCAATAGAATGTTGGTTTCCTCGCTATCTCAAAACTTTGCATTTGGAGACGTCTGACTAATGAACTGAACGTTCGACATGCGAAAGAAACACATTTAAAAAAAAAATTTATATTGAAAAATAATATCACCGGAGATCTAAATTTCTTTTGATATTTTTTGTTACTCCGAATAAGCTCAGGAATCGCCGGTTAAAGTTTGTCGGGTTCAACTTCTTTGTTTAGAGTGGCTGATGTACAAATAGCCACGATGTTATCCAATCTCCCGTGAGAGAGGTACAAGTCTAAGCTTGTCGCTATTGTGAGACAAAGCAAAACGCATCTTTAAGACTTAATGTATTTTTTAAATATCTTCATTTTGTAGGGTTTTATTTTGATATAGGAAAATGCTTTACAATTTAAAAATATTGTGTTTTATTATACATTTCACATTCATGCTGAGTTATTTCAGATTCGTGTCAGATGGATGTGAATTTCTGTCCGATGAATGTGCGGTTCTTCCAGATTCATGTTTAGAATTCCTATCAGAATTGATCATCATTGATTGAGTCAATTTGGTCAGACTGATGTGAATTTCTTTCGGATTGATGGCAATTTTATGAGATTGTGCCTGCTATGAATTTGACGGTATTTCCACACCTACTTCTGTTTCAGATTCATAGCAATGTTATATAATACTTGTTGATTTCTGTCAGATTCATCACATATTAATATTGTTAGCTGCTGTCGGAATTATTTCAATACTGTCAGATTCATAGTAATATTGTAAAGTTTGTACGGATTCCTTTTCAGATTGATGTGAATTTCTGTCGGATTCACGTTGATCTTGCGAGCGTCCGGCAGAATCATTGGACTGTTGTGAATTTTCTGTCAGATTTTTGTGGATAATGTAAATTTCTTTCAGATTCTCGTCAACACCGTTGTCCTCCGTCGGGAATATTTATATTTCATCACAATATTTCACCGTTTGACAGGTGATATTGACAGTAATATGAAATTATGTTTTTTTACTTACCGAGTAGAAAAGTGCCTACCACCGACATGTGTATTTCTCTGTGCAATTAAAAATCAAAGTGATACACATTCGTATTTGCCGTGCTAAATCACATTTGATATATGTACGTCATTTTTATTATTAAGTTTAATATTATATATATATATAATACATGTACATGTATATTAATGTAATTATTCTTACAGTCAGTTGCATAAAACACATTGTCCTCCTGCTAGACTGCCGCCATAAGTAAAATTATGTTAAATTGAGATATCGAACGGTTAGTTAGACAAGCGGTCCGAAGCTATGGGTTCCCACTTTGGTTATGAGGGTTAAATCCTCTGCTAGCCGAGTCCCGCATCATTGCACTAACACATTTCCCGATTATAATGACGGAAGTACGAGGAATTCTAATATTGTCCGGTCAACACGTACACACGTCGTGTTTTCCCTTACAAAAGGCAGTTTGGCCAGCCCGTTTTCACTGCAAGGAGTGTATATAAATATTATATTGTCTATCTAGTGTAAAACTGTTTAATGTCAAACAGTAAATTATCCGGGAAAGCATTTTTTCTGATTTGTTCATCTAAAAATGTGAATAGAAGAAGTTGGAATGAATGCAAGATTCTTCTTCTAATGTTACCTTTTATATGTTTAGTTTATCTGTATTATAAACAAAGTGGCATTTACGAGTTCTCTATAATCACAGAAACTAGCCATTTTTTAAAGTAACACAATCCGACCGCCATTGTGGTGTTTGCGATTGTTTTATTGGTGAAAAATAAAAGAAACTTTTTAATGTAAAACTGTGCTATGTTCTTAGCAAACTTTTATACTTGGGCCCTTCGTACACGAGTTGTGTACTCACGGCCCAAGCAACTTGTCGCACACGTCACAACTGAAATCGCGAGACCCGCGTCAGTTTTGGACATTTTTAAAACTTCTTTAATTAATGCAAATTCACTTTGTGTTATCGTTTTAAATGAAATAATAAAAAAACATATTTTGTTTTAAAAACAATAATAATAAATAAATCGGGTTTGAAACATGTGGATATTTATTATTTCTTTTTTACAAATATTTTGAATATGAAGTAAATAAAAAAGGAAAAAAAAATGGCAGTTAACACGGTTTTTACGCTAGGTAGACGATAAGTGCAAATACACACAATCCTAAGTCTGCTGTGTTTCTTGGGTTAACTTTAACTGCGAAACCTATGTTCATATACTTTCAAAGGTATCCTATCAAATATTTGTACTTATGTAAGCTTGTACAAACTCAAAACACTTGATTTTTCTTAAACTTGTGGGTAAGGGATCTGAAAATTTTGCATTTCTTTTGCGAAAGGTCCTGGTATTTTTGCAACAATAGTGGTGATATGTTGCATTTTTGGTATTTTGCAACGAGTGGCGTGCGTTGTTCTATTACCATAGTAGGCTGTGTGTAGTTTTTAAAGTTCAGGTACGAATTATTATGGATTAAATATTCTAAAATGACTTTTTTAGTCATCTGCCGCTGATTGTAATGCCACCTTTTTAAAAAAAAATTCTTTTGGTTAATTTTTTTAGGGTGTGCACAGCTTTTCAGCCTCTGTGGACCGCACGCCACTGTTTGCAACAAAAGTGGCGCTATGTTCCCTCTTGAGTATTTTGCCTAAAGAGAGGGATATATATTTTTATATTTACGCTTTACAGTACTTACAGTTTTATGGCAACGGGAGCTTGTTAAAGCCATAGACGATGAAATATTTACTACTATAATATTACTTGTTTTAAAATACCAGAATACCGCGTCAAAATTACAAAAATTGCGAATTTAAAACAGTCGCATTGCGAAATTTTCATGTCTTTACTTATGGGTTGTCTACACTTAAGTGGTTGCAGAAATGTGAAACATTTGGACTTGGAAATGGTCTATATATATATATATACAGGGTGTATATCCACGTATCTGACAGACTTCAACCAGCGATTCCTGAGCTTATTTTGAGTAAAAAAATGTAGATGTCATTTTCGCTGTCCGATAACTTCTTTTCAATTAAAAATAAAACAAAAATTATGTCACTTCGCCATTGATCACACTGCCACACGTATCAACGGATCACGTGATGCGAGTTCCGTCTCGTCTGTTCGGTGCTGCTGGAACGAGACTGAGTGCATATCGCGTGCGCTAGACTACCCAGTGGTAATAGAATTTATTTGTTACTAATAAAAAAAAAATGGCATTCAATTTTTTACTCCAAATATGTTCAGGAATCACTGTTTAAAGTCTGCGAGGTATGCGTTGGTGCAACCTGTATGTGTACATGGCGTCGGGAAACTAATGGTACAACCGGGAAACTGGTGAATCTACGTAACATTTGGAGTCGTTTTTGCAGTATAACTTTTTTTAATTTCGAGTAAATTGACTCCGAAGTTGGAATTTTTTTTTGGTAAAATTGAAAAATAAAAAAAAAGTTGTTACGGGATTTACTACCAGTGGTTTGTCTTTTAAAATGCGTCGGAAGCGTTGACCCGGCTTTAAAAGTTTTTTTCATCCACTGACGTCAGAATTAATAGACTTGCCTTAATGTATCGTTTTGACGGCTGGAGGCGAAGGTCACGTGACACCCATTTTGGCACCAGCCTAGTTCACCGCCGGCCATGTTTGTTTCGTGTGATTTTGACTGCGATTAGCAAATTATAAAACATTCATAAAATAGTCAAACTAAAAATAATCTAACAAAGTATTTGGTATATTTTTATTATGTATTAATTTAAACCGTGTAACTGACTGTATGAAACATCTAAGTCTCCTGAATGGTTGGGGCAGAGGATATAACGGTATATTCCATTGAGATTTCCAGTGTATTTTGCATTGGTACACATTGAATACACGGTGCGACATCTGTGTCGGAGGTCAGAAGTCTCGGTAGGAGGTAACACAATACCTGGCAAGTTCATTAACACAGCGGGGGCCCGAGAACAAGAACGAATCGTAAAAACTACCTGTTCTCTTTCTTCGGAAAATAGCATTATTTCAGAGAGCACCTTCTGTTGAAATACCCGTAAAGTAAATGCAGCATGACATCAATTTAAAAAAATTTACAACCTAGAGTTTTTGTCAGTTTTCAGGTGGCAGCTTAGTTCGGCAGTGAGGCACCTTTAATTGAAATACCGGTAGAACAGACAGCGTTACTATGGGGATATTAAGGGATTTTAATGAGAAGGATTGCTCATCTAAGCACTACGCTTATCTAGTGTTAGTCTAGTCGTGAGCATACCAGACTTTTCAATATGGAGTCGTATTGTGTATTCAATTTTATCAATGTTAAATATGTAATAATGTATTTGTTAGAAAATTTAAAATTGTGATCAAATTTTGTAAAAAGTGTGATGGAAGTTTTTATATTACAAACTATAATTTTGTATTCAATCTATCTGCTTTTATTTTTTCCTTTTCCAAAGTTGAGAACAGTAGTCCTTGGCGGAGGTTGCGTCATCAAAATCCAGCCATGACCAAATTAAATTAAAATATATATTTTTAATGTTATTGCTACAAGAGTTCTGCTAATTTACCAGATTGTGAGAGGAGATCAGGAGATGGTATTCCAACTATAAGGGCGCCAAACAAAACAGTGTTTGATGAATTAACATTAACACAATAAGGAACTCCAGTTTAATTTTTTTTTATCAATAATGACGTTCAAACTTAAACACCCGTATATTTAGTTTTTTTTTTCTAAAGCTAGCTTTCAGTTAAAATAACTTTTAAAGGCTGCCAAAATGCTCCAAATCCATGGCTGGTTGGTTTTGCGATCAGAATGTCAAAACAAGGATGAGCTTTATCTTTCATAATTTTATATTGAATTCATAGTAAACCATAATTAAACATTATGTACCTTTTTAGAAACTTTTAACTCGAAGAATAATAATAGTATTGAGCATTAACGTTATTTAATATCCGTATTGATGATTGGTTTGCTCACCAATACTCTAATTTCTGTTATTAACAATAGTTTTTTTAATTTTTTTATTGAATAACAGTTATAGAACACCAAAGCTAAAAAAAATTCATAATTAAAATCGAAAAATAAAAATGTCCATAGTCATCCAAAAACAGAAACACACGTGACATTGGATGTTCCAAATACAACGGTACCAATATAACAAGGTATTTTGATGTGATGATTATTTATCAACTCTTAAATAACGATTTATAAGTTCTACGTATATATATGACAGAAGTTATATATTAAAAATGGGCATTTGCTGATCTATATGAATATATATTTTTAAAGTCATAATATTTTTATTGGAGTTCCTTATTGCTCTCAGGTGAATAGACCATAAGCTGGAGGCAAAAATACTTTGGATAATTTAAATTAAACAAAGGCATTACAAAAATATGGATATATTGTGAAATGAAATTCTAGATTTGGGGATCCACTTTTTAAAATTTGAACTAAATCACGCACTCCTTACGCACGTGGCGAAAAGGTTGAAATTCCCGCTTAACACCGGCCGTATGTTTCAATTTATGCAAAAAAAACATCAAAAAACGTGTTTTATTTTATTTTGTAAAGCTCAGGCATAATTAACAAAATGTTTTTCAGTCATATTCCAAAAAAAAACTTAATTTGCCACAATGAACAATATGAAAATATCGGAAAAAGGGTTCGTAAGTGGGAGATTTTGCACTTTAAACATTTTTTTCTAAGCTTGTAAAAAAACTCACCAAAATACCCAGTTAAATAAAAGGACAAGGTGTGTTCTACTCGCAGTATTTAATTAAATCATCTATGATATTTTAGGCTGTCAAATTTTCAAAGCAAAAACACATGATTTTGGGTTACCTCCCATTGCATTGCCTTAAAGTGGCTTCCACACGAGCGGGCGGCCCAATAATAAAAAAGACGTGGCGTCGAAAGGTTCGACCATCTGTGCACCATTCTTCCCTGAAGTCAAGCCTACCAACTTTAGGAAAGGACGACCAGATGGTCGAACCTTTTGACGCCATGGCTTTTTTAGTATTGGGCCGCCCGCTCGTGTGGAAGCCACGTAAGTCTAATGCTCGGAAGGGGCTTGCTAGTGTTAAATTATAGAGTAAATGGTACCATGGCACGGGTGTTGGAGAGGTAGCCATCAGTATGGTGACTAAAGATAGACGGTTGTCAGGTGGTTCCACGATGTTGCACTGCCCATCAGCATCGGGATGGAAGGATCACGGTCCACAGGTGGCTCCGTGACAATGATATCACGTTGGCCCTCAGCATCGGGACCAGTGATGCCATTATGACGGATTTCCCGTCATACGGGGTGCTCCCTCATGTTAGAGAGGGTTCAGAAAAAGTTTTTGAGATTTCTTTACATGAGGGAGTACGGACTCTATCCGTGGCTTTATCCAACTAACTTTCTTCTGGGCATGCTTGGATTTCACTCCCCGCAGCTCAGAAGAGAGGGGTATGCCGCTACCCACTTTTTTAGACTGCTGCGAGGCTCTATAGAGAATTCAGCTATTTTGGAACGCATAAGTCTTTATGTTCCTGATGACTATCTAAGACAGCGTCGTCATAGATTATTCTATCTTCCTACCTGTAGGACCAACCTGCCAATGGTTCTCCCGGTGGGGAGGAGTATATTGCTCCTCAACAAAATCTCACAGGATATCGACATATTTTGCGTCAGTGAGGAGAGATTCAAAAGGGAAATTCTATTGATTTTTGAAAGAATCTCTTCTCATTGACGCGATCTTCACCACTGCCTGAATTTATTTAAATATTTCCGAATTTATTTTTTATTTTTAGTATATTTCTTTTTCCTTGTACATTGTTTTACAAATATTAAATAGGTACCTGTAATTTCTCTTACGTATTAAATATAACATGTTTGTAATTGTATTAGAAATTAAATAAAAACATTATTATTATATCTAGCGGATTGAAGTGTCTCCGAAATGGGATAATTTTGTGTCTGACGGAATAACGGATTTTCTGGCGGAATCAAATAAAATTATTTATCGACGAAAAGAAGAAGGCAATTCTCAGAATTACTGAAATAATGGGAAGTCTTTAGTTGTATTATTTTATCGAATTCGTAATTCAGGAAAATATTTAGTCTAATGTAGGTATTTGCAAGGATTTCCCTAACTTCGAGACATAATTTTGTTTATTTATTACTGGATATTTGTTTATTTTTTCCTTGTTCATTGATTTAGTTTCAAAGTTCCGGTGCATCACACAGATCGTCGATTGCCATATCGCGAAAATGAAATTCGATATTACAATATTGGTGGGTAAATAATAGTTCTGGGGTGTTTTTTGAAAAGAAAAATTAATATTTACTCCGCCCACCCCTCCACACTCGTAAATAGCTGTTGCGCCTTTTTTACGTGGTTTACTACAACCAAGAAAAAAAGGCGCACTAGTTCAAAATGATCAGCGGAATATCTGGCAGAAATCCATGTTAGTTTTAACGGAATATGACAGAATTCATGGTAGATTTTAGCAGGACTGTAGATCCAAGATGGCAACACCGATCAGGACGAAAGGATCACGGTACTCGGTAGCTTTCAATCAGCAGCGAAAAGTGGAGTCCTCTCCGATCGTTTCATGATGATTCTCTAACGAAAAGGTTCCCTTAGGAGACGAGGTGCTCTTGTCCACCACGGTCTTCGGGTCTCCACGGATGCGGTCTTCCCAAGCCAAAAATCCAGTTGCGAAGTTGTCAATCGAGAAATGGTGAGTGATGAATTGTCAATGGACAGCGGGCGGATCAAATCCAAGAAGTAATCCACTTCGCTCCCTTCCAAATCGATCTCCGTCACTCGGCAGGTTTGACAATATGCAACCAGTTATATTTTAAGTAGTGACAACATAACCTTTAATAAAGAAACCCATCCACAGATAATAAGATTAACGAAAGGCCCTCAAAGGAGATACACACAATAGTTTTGTCATGTATTTTTATACATAACTTGCCCAGAGGTAGTGGGACTATGACATCCCCGATTGGGATATATTTTGAGGTTGAAGACAAGGCGATGGAAAGGGGATGGTTCTAAAGTAGCTGGATTTGTAGATTGGGTCACCAATAAAGAATTCCAGTCCATTTTATTTTTTTAAATTTTTCATAGTTAAATCAATTTCCACATTTTTTTTAAACCCACCAAAATGGCCGGAATATGAGTGACAAGTGGTGGGGGTGTGTGACGTTGCGCAAGCGTCGCACATAAAAAATTCCCATAAAGATGTTATCTTAATTATGCCGACCAAATAGGGCATTTTAATGAGATGTTGTTTTATTCACTTTTAAAAAACCATTTATAAATTCTACATATAATAAAAGTTATATATTCAGAATCGTTGTTTGTTCCTCATCATGTCGTACAATTTTATAATGAAAAATTAGGTATTTTTTCCAACATTATTTAATAAATCTTGTACAAGAGGATGGGAAATGAGGTCGGGGACACTCGAGGAGGATACACAATCAAGTGTATCGAATGTTCAAAATAACAGAAGGGTATCTATGAATGTAGATGAAACAAGGAATGTGCGCCTGTTCTGAGTTGTGTGGCGTTTAATCCTCTCTGCCTACCCCTGTGGGGAAATGGTGAAACGGAAATATCAAAAATTTTATTCAGTTAACAATATTTAAAGAAAAAACACTTATTATTTCAAACTTAAAATTTATTCATTGGATTTATCATTTTATTCAATCCATTGAACGGATAAACCAATAGAAGTGCTTTACGGGCGTGTCCACGTATACAGAGTAAGTGCATTTTTGCCTTATTTCGGCGACAATCAAACCTTTTTTAAACATGGAAATTGATTGAGAGGTGAATTGGCGACATCAGTTATATTTGAAATCGGCATAAAACACACGGTTTTCATCTCTTGAACTGCAAACCCTCCCGCACAGCATCCATAAACGTAGAAAAAAAAAACAGGCCGATGAATTCTATTACCGAAAAATTTAAGTCACTTCGGGCACACAGACACGTCCGCAGCATTTACATAAGATCTTTCAATGGCTAGCTCCCAGACGGGCTGACAAAATTGACAATTTTCTCAAGAAAGCATTTTCACCAAAAAAGTAAGGTGAAATTGCGCTTACTTTGGGCATACAGACATGCCAGCTAAACACTTCCATCGGCGCATCTGTTCAGCACCCATTCCTTACGTCCCTTTTCGTGCAAATTCCATTTTTCCTAGTACAGAAGCATTTCAGGTATTTTTATATGCTCCTTTTAATCGTTTGAACGAGAATTTCACTCTTAAAATAATAGCTTTAATTAATAATAACCCTAAAATATTGAAATTCAATTTACGATCTCCATTTCTGAGGCGTTGTCCTTTTCATCTGGAAAAAAAAAACATAGTTAGCACCAAGAACATAATGAAAGTTCCGAGAGGTTGGGGGATCTCCTTCAAACGGCCTCTCCCGATCCGGCCTGCCACGCAGCTGGTGGGCAGACGCATCTGCCACCAAGATCTGGATAAACCTCACCCCATGAACCCAAGCATTCCTGCTAAGTCATAAAATGGATTGAACCGCTCGGGGTGGACCTATGGAAAGATTCCCGGGGCGGCAGTACCCACACCCGCCTTCCAAATTGAATACAATTATTGTCTCGGCTGAAGCATGCTTAGTTTATCCAACCAGTTCATTGCATTGCGACAAACATTTGTTACGGATGTTATCTCGCACAGATTGTCTCGTCTTTTTATTGTCCATTCTTCACAATTGATCGGGAGAATTAGAACAGCGAGGAAGCCATCGTTATGGTATACTCCGTGAAGTGACACCTACTTTAAAACTACAGTAGAACCACGTTAATTTGAACCCTAATAATTTGAAAAAAAAAAAAACGCATTAATCGAATTTTTTCTTCACACAAACTGTTTTTTTAAACCAAAATTTATCGATTTGTAATAGAATTTCGTAAATCTAAATCTGCCAGGCTGAACGTGGAGATAAAACACGGTAAGAAATCCATTTACACGATTACCCATCACCTAATTTGTATTATTTCGTAATTTTGAATCTGACATGCCAGTAATCGGCCTTAATTTTTCCATTAATAATAATAATAATAATAATTGGATTACTTCTATAGCGCCGTTTTCGTGAGAAAATCACCTCAAGGGCGCATTGAATATGTCGTATTTTTACAAATTTACTTAAAATACCTGAATTTTAAAGGCCCGGCCATGACAGTAATCAGCACATGATAATATCGTATTTTTACAAATTTACTTAGAAAATCCGAATTTTAAAGGCCCAGCCATGACAGTAATCAGCACATGATAATATTGTATTTTTACAAATGTACTTAGAAAATCCGAATTTTAAAGGCCCGGCCATGACAGTAATTAGCATACGATAATAATATCGAATTTTTACAAATTTACTTCGAGTGTCTGGATTTGAAGGGTTGGCAAAAAATCGATTTACACAGAAATAATATTGTATTTCAACGAATTTACTTGGAATATCTACCTGAACATGGAATTAACGGGGTTCTAGTGCGGTAATGCCATCTGTGCTTCTCAGCTCAAACTATCGCAAGGAAGGAGGATAAACTCACCCATATCATTGAACATGAACTCGTCCTGATACTCCTTGAGGAACTGGGAGGAACGATGTTCATCCAGGAATAGGGAATACACCTTCTTCACGTCTTCCATGGCAACCTAAAGTATTAAGATAATAAATACACATTAACGACCGTCGAATGCCAGCGGATTCCCTAGGGATAGCCAGAACACAGATCGACAAAAGAACCAATGAGAATAGGGATTTTGCACAGCTTGAAGTTCGGCACAAGTCGGGTAATAAATATTTGAAATTGATGCACGCCGTAGCAAAAAACATTTGCGATTTTCAATATTATATTACCGAATTATTTGCGACTATTCTATATTAGAAACAACACTTCTTCGTATGGCGGAGGAGAGTTGATGGAGGTCATAGTGGGATGCTGAGGTTATTCAGCCAGTCGACGGCATCGGGAGTCACTCGGTTCAGCACAGATGTGCCATAGGGAAACTGATGAAGGGGACATTCTTCTACGATGCGTTCTGTTGTTTGAATATGTCCACACTCACAAAGTTCGGAATCCTATATGCACAACGGCTGTGACTGCACGGGATGCGGTTTAATGAGGTTCACATCTTCCGAGGGAGAGAGAAACCCGGTAATTTAAAAGCAGGGTCTTCAACAAGGTGCCTGTTTTTCACGTCCGAGGTCTGCCACTGAGTTCCCCACGACTCCTTCGGAGGAGTATCATGGTAGAAAGACATTAATTCACAATTAAAAAGATAAGTACATGTATATTTTTGTATTTAATTGTTTAACTTTTTTAATTAAGGGGGAAAAAATTATTTCTCCGAATAAAAGTAGCTATTCTGGGAAAACCAATAATACTATAAACATCAAATTTTGGTAAATACAGTGAAGCTTAAGAACTTTGTTTTTTCAGTCCCTCGAAGACTGAATTTAAAAAAAATACCCAATTGATCCCACATAAGATGTTTTTTCCGGTCTTGGAAAATTTCTTAAGAGAGTTTCACTGTAGATAAATACGTTATTTGATAAGATGGAACAATTTAGAAATACATAATTTTACGAGTTATTATGAAATTAAGATCAGCATGGTGCACAGAACGTCTTTGGCGCATGGCACACGAGTGTTCTGTTTTGTCTGGTTATCGGAGGTAGTATGAAATTAATAGAAGAACGACATATTTATTTATTTGAAACACACATTATTTAACAATAAAATCTATCAATGCTTTGACTGCCCAACTGGGAACAAATCCCGTTTTAGGATAGTCAATTGACAAGTTTAGTTCATATTAAGTGCCATTATACAAAAATAGAAAGGAAAAAGCTAGTATTGACATAGTATGGTAATGTAATATATCTAGAAAAAAGTATAATAATGAAGTATAAAGAGATGTGAAGAATAGTACAGAAAAAAACAATTGTATTTACCAGATAATTTAAGTATAGTATAATAGTTAAGTACTTATGAAGAGATGAGAAAAACAATAATTATAGACTAAACAATTACGTACATGTGTTTGATAGGTACTGGTTGGTGCTACGAGGAAAAAAATACGTTTAAAATTGAGTACTAAAAAAAGATAATATTATTGAGTAATATTGATATTAATAATACATATTGTGTACCTCTGTGGCCTTTCGCCTACGTGCCACCAGGGATGCCGTGGTGATGAGCTGGATTGCGTAACGCAGGGAGGTCTCGGTGGCGATGCGGGTCAATACAGTCAGCGCGTCCGATGACATCTGGCAATCTTCCTCTTCGCACCTGCGTACGAAAAACAACACCGACATCAGAATCTCACGCAAACATTCATCAAGACAGTGGCGTGCAAAAAGGCTGAAAAACTGTGCCTAGCCTAAAAAGAAATGATTTATTCAGTTGTTAATGATAAAAAATAGCTACTTTAAAATATTATTCAATACACAAAAACTATATTGACTATATGTGCAATAACGGATGGTTTGTTTGATAGATTCCCCTATCTCAACCAACGGATTTAATCTTTAAATTCCCCGTGGTAAAATAACTCCCAAATACACCGGGCATATTGTCAACAAAAGGATAACCGGGAAGACGGGACGGACTCACCTAATGTTGAGGATTTCCTTGAGCTCTGCCTGACTGTACGGAGAGGTGGGAACTATGATCATTCGGTCCAGCAGATCGATAGGTATTCCTGCAAATCATTGCAAATTTATTAATTGATCGAGTGGAAAAATGCAAAATTTTTTCGATTTTCATGGAACCCACTTACAGTAAAACCCCGTTAATAACTTGTAAAAGTGTGTAATTCGAAAAAGTTCTAAATAATTTTTGTTCCATGCATCTCGTAAGTCTGATTCTGACAGGCCCGCCGCGTCGTTAATCGACTGATTCTTAGATTTACACTGGAATGTATCATATTTTTAAAGGGGTGGGGGGTTCTGAACGGTAATCGACTATGAAATTTCAATTTACATGGAAACATGTCATATTTTTACTCGAATATAGCTAAACACTTAATTGTAGATATTTACTACAAAACGTCATTACTAAATTCGACAAGTCGGCCGCGAATATCAACTTATAAATTAATAAAAAAATCAATAAATTAAGCCAAAAACAGCGCCACACGGTATAGCTAGTAGATACAAAAAATTTAGACGTTAAAAATCAATTTTCACATAAAATTTTTATGTTTTCAAAAAAAAAAAACCATTTATTAAGTTAGACATTTAACATTAATAAAAAATAAATGTACTGGAATTCCTTATTGAAGGAAAAAAAAAATCTCCATACAAAATGGCCTTCTGACGGGTATCGTTCAGTACGGATGACGTCACGCGCCCCTCCACCTGCTACCTCTCGGATTCTGCCCGTTTTGGCGGCATTTAAAAAATTCTAACTATGAGAATTAATTTGACTATAAAAATTAACTAAAAAAAAAAAAACAAATTTTAAATGTGAATGTTGGAATATTGATAAAAAAAATGTACTCAAATTCCCTATTCAAAATTTGATTTTCAAGATCCCTTGGTTTTAGAATTAACAGGGTTTCTACTGTAACAAAATAGAAAAAGTAAGTTCATAGCGTGTTTAAATCTGCATCAAACATGTAATAAATAATTGTGTTTAAATGATGCATAGCTAGTACAGAAAGATCACGGGGACAGCTTTACAATCTGTTAGTGAAGTTAACAATGACAACAGTCAACGCAGCATCGTTTTGCTGTGGAGTCGCTCTGTTGGTTCTGATACAAGCTTGAAGTAGTATGTGAGATCTCATACGAGTATACCTGTTAGGAATGTACAAGTTAACCTCTTTCAACACTGATTAGGTAAAAAAAAAAATGAGCATTCAGAATATAGATGGTATTCAATTGGGATAAGTTACGGAAGAGAGAGTTTCACCGTATTTGTTATGTACGTGTTCGCTTACCGTGGGGACTCTTATAATTGGTGCCGCGTATCTTGGTGATGCCCCGGTTGGTGGCCATCATGACGACAGGCGCCATGTCCGTCTCCAACGCCCGATTGAGGAAGGAGAAGCACTCCATGTCCAGCATGTGCGCCTCGTCTATGAACAGCACGCCCGGGATGATCTCCGCTTTGCCCTCCTCGCGCCACTCCGCCACCTTGCCATTGATCTGCTCCCTCACCTCTGATTTTATCTCTCCCGTGTCACCTGAAATGCACAAACTTATCGTTAGACATGATGAATACACCTCTATATCTCACCTCAGGGACAGTACAAATTCTGGTAGGACCGCTCATATGGTGATCTTCTCGTACATGGAATGTTTCGATGAAACCAAATGGTAGCACTTGACAATTCCAAGGCCTTTGACCAGGTCTGGCACCGAGTACTTGTCACATCCTTGCAAGGGCGACACTGAGAGTGGAAGATACTCTAGTAACGCCCTAGTGAAAGACCATCACTCAGAATAGAAACTTTATTCAAAATAGCTTTAGACGTGTTTGGTGACCAAATCTGAATAGCCAGGTGGTTTATTTTCTTAAAAAGACCCTGAACATAGCATCCGCAAAGAGGAATAGGCTTCACTTGATCGTGTCATATCTTCCTCGGATATTAAAACTTTAAAAAAATATACATAGATACCAGAGAAAAGAGCGAGGAACCCGTGTGTTCGTGAGTTGATGACATCCACCTCGTGCAGAGTGACCGTGTGCACAACTTCCTTCCTCTTCTGCAGCTCACCCTCGGGGCAGTGCACAAAGCGGCATGAAGCTCCTGGAAACACACACACAGTGTATTAGTAAAGTTCTCCGCAGGTTGTTTCAATGAGATAGATGCACTCCATCGAGAAAGTGCAGACAGAAAAGAGAGGGATGGATTTTTTTTAGTTTTTTCATTAAATTTCTAGACTTCATTGACAGACAGCATATGTCAACCTAACCTATAAAAGCAATGAATTTATATAGAGCAGTTTTGTGACAGTTCACCTCAAGTGCGCTTTACACTAAATAACCTAACCTAAAAGAATAACGATGTAGTCCAAAGCGTCTGTTAACAAAGTTGTAATATAACAAATGACCGGTTATTAGCTTAGTGGAGAAATGAATCGGGTTCCCACTGCGGCTATGCGGGTTCAATCCTCTCCTAGCTAAGTCCTCCATCTTTGCACAAGTTCGATAAAGGCCTTGAATGCTGAAACAGCTATCACAATATGTAATGACAGAAGTAAAATACTTGTAGAACTTAAAACCCATCGAGTCCTTTTTGTTCCTGACGGGGGGGGAACAAGTAGATAGCTCTAGATTACTTTGGGTAGCCACCCGAAGGGAACAAAAATACTACACTGCTATTTTTTTAATATTTATTAATTAATTTTTTGATACATTCATTTACACAAAGAAGATACAATGGTTATAAACATTTTTTTTTAAATATTAAATTATAAATACATCTGAACAACTTATGTGCAATGCATATAAAGCAAAAAATCCCACATAGGCAAGGCCAGTGCGTGGGTATACCTGGTATCAGTCAGTGGCAGTGTATTAGTATATTTGTATTAATACATATGGATGTTGAAGATAAGTTAACGGGGAGAGGGACGTCGGAGAGTTATTATTTATTAATTCAAAATAATGATAGTATTATTGTGCAATACGATAAAAATAATGTTTTTAAATAGAAAAATATTTTATAAATTTACATAGGCTTAGCATTTATCAAAATCAAATCAGAAATATTTTTTATTTTCACCATTCATGTTTATGTTTTATGTTTTACAAAATATTTAAAATACAAATATGATTTTTAAAGTGGAGAAAAGTATGTTTAATAATTTGTCGTTGGGTTTTTGTAAATAAACGTAACCAAAAATTTGTAATCCGCATTAACAAAAAAAAAAAAAAACAATGTTTTTAGTTGCAGTATATTTGTACATAATACATGGATGTTGAAGTTAAATAAAAGATTAAAGCCATCTAATTTAAGCTATCTAGTTACTTGTTCCTCATCGGGAACAAAAAGGATTCGAGAGGTTAATAATAACATTATTAATGGTCAGCATCCAAAAATACACACTTTATAGTCTGCTAACGCAAGAAATACTACAAATGATTTATCTGTGAATTCTATACGGATAGTTGGGAATGCTATAAGGTTTCAAAAGATAAAAATCCTCAAACTGTAATCATTTAAATTTGATATGAAATATGCACCGGAACTTTAGGAAAAATGTTCAAAATTGCTTTCACTGGTTTTCAAACTGCACTAATTTTTACAGATATTTTGGTATGTATGTATTACACAGAATTAAAAAGATAAAAGTTTGGGGATTTTTTTTCTTTTGAAACCATATATATTTTCCTAACTAGCTGTGTAGAATTTACATACAAATCTAAAATTTGTAGTATTGCTTGAGTTAGCAAACTACGAAGGGATGTTTAGGGTAATTTTTGAGTGTTGGCCCTTTAAGTTTTTTTACATAATACCGCACACAAACGCCCCTGTCTGTGCACCGTACCCGTCGCTAAGAGGGGGGACTATAATGCCACCCGGTTAGGCAACATTGTGAGGCGGGTTAAGGAGGGGGCTGTAGGAAGGGATTTATTAATGTGGCCCTTTAACCACCCATCCTTTGGGTTATTATTCAAAAAGTAAAAAAAAAATTTGGTTTTTTCATTAGATTTCGCAATAACAATACGTGTGACTAGTGATGTATACGAATGTTTTGTGGGTTTTGGGTATAGTTTTTTTTATACCTGAATGTTCGGGATACGGCTTGTTGCGTTCGGGCGATAATATAGCGGCCGTATCACGTACGTTCGTGTGGATAGAGCGGTTAATAGGCATGGAATAAATGTAGGAGGAAAGACAGATGCTGGTAGCTCGTTCCACATGCGAACCGACTTATATGAAAAAATTAATTTATTTAAAATTATAAAATACATATACATATTTTATAATCATACATACATGTGCACAGTTCTGAGCGTACGAATATTTGCACACAACGGCACGTAATAAATCAATGATTTTCAAACTCACCGGTTGCGTCATAGTCCCGTGCGCGCGTAAAACTGCGTCCGAGGCGGGTAATCTTTCCGGTGGCCTTGTCTATGGTGATCACGTCGCCCGCTTGGATCTGAAAAGCAGCACGAGATATATATATATCGTTCAAGTCTTGCATCAGTCGTACTTCAGGCTACATCACTTGCAGTCGCCGCCACCAATCCAAACTGAGCGAATGCTAAGTTAAGAGAAGATGTGCTTAGCGAAAGATTACTCAAAACCTTTTTTGTTTTTGTCTTTTTTTACCAAGTGATTGTTCAGTGCCAATAGAGAAAGAAAAATTCTTCATGAAGATGTTCCAACTGCTAACTGTCTGGAGCCAGTGGGATTATGGCATCCCCAATTGAGGTATGTTGTGAAGCTGAAGGTGAGGGGGAAGTGAAGGAGATTGAAAAGAGGAAGGTTGGGAAGTACCTGGCTATTCAGATCTGGTTACCAATCACTGCTAAAATCATTTCAAGCAATGTTTTGATTCCAAAATTAATTACCACTCTGTGTCGCCCTCGCAAGGATGTGTTAAGTCCTCGGGGCTAAACCCGGTTAAAGGTCTTGAAAATGTTAAGTGTTAACATTTGGGTCACACCGAAACATTCCAAGTAACAAATGAGAGAAGATCACCATATGAGTGGTTCTGCCAGAATTCATACTGTCCCTAGGGTGAGATGTGAAGGTAATTCTTAGAAGTACAATAATACAATATTGAAATAGTGAGTTTGTAGGGTAGGTACCTTCTCCTTGACGAAGCTGTCAATCATCTTGCTGCCCATGTCGTAGTTGGTTTCCATGTCGGTGGTCTTCAGAGTCAGCTTGCCCAGCTTCACTCCGGCGCCGGTGGCCGGCCGCTCTACTTGTACCTCCACCACCTCCCCCTCCACCATCTCTGTCTCCTCCCTGAAAGGTGCACAAAGCCGCTTTAGTCATGTAGGCAATCAGGGTTACAACATAGTACCGACTTTTCAAATATATTTAAATTGACCCGTTAGTAGTCGAGTGGACAAATGCTGTGGTATCACACTGCGGCATCGTGGGTTCAATTTCTCTGCTCTTTAAGTTCTCCATCACCGAACAAACAACATTTTCCCACTATAATGACGGTAGAAGGAGAAAATGAAAATATATTTTCAGGTTCAAATATTCTAAAAAAAAAAGGGAGGGAGTGAACCTGAGTCTTGAAGAGACCCATGATGTGGGAGAAAGGAAACATAGAGGCCGGCAAATCATTCCACAGCTGAGTTGTGAAACACAAGAACAAGCGGTAGAAACGACCCGTTTCCATGTGACAAATGTCAACTACTATATTTTTGAGGGGTCAACGTCCGAATGACCTCAAGAGCGAGCCCCCACCGCCCTTGCGCAGTGTTGTGCCATACGTTGACTAAGAGTCAGAGACAAACGAGCTGGTGGTCTACTCACTTGGCAGAACATCTCTTAGTAAATAATCACGTCCCGCTTGACAGCAACAAACCTAAACCCGTATATATAGAAACAAAGGGTCTCAGATTAAATTTACTTGAACAATTAGAAATGAATAAACGAATGAATGACCCTAATATAACATTAGTTGTCAGTTAAATACGAGGAAACACATTATAAATGTGAAAACCTCACAGGATTCAGAATTTCCATTGTTTTCTAACTACATCGGTTTTCCTGATAATAATAAAATCATATAAACAAGTCGTCACAATGTGGTGGATTAACCGCACTTTCAAACACCTGCCACAATAATAAATACTAAAAATACTTGCACAACTAAATAATAACATTATTATATTTCATTTACATTCAATTTAAAAAACAAACAAAAAGATCTCACTTGATCCTGACTCCAATGGACTTCCTAATGGCCTGCGTTAATGCTTCCGTCTTGCTCATCTCCAGGGAGTAGATCTCGGAACCTGAAAGAAAAAACTATCATGATACCTTCATTTCTTTACTATTTCCTTACGAGGTTCTTTAACCAAAATGAAGAAATAAAAATACTAGCAGTCTTTGAAAGCAAGACACTTTGAATAATCTTTGGTCTCAGAAAATGGATCACATAGAATCAGGATGAACCGCGAACTCGAAAACCTAGTAGAGGTTATGTAGATTCCAGAGACTGCGATCGCCTTGACACAGTGATGTGCAGTGCTCTATGACCAGTGGCGGTTTTTCTCTAAAGTGTTTTTGTGCACTTTCCTTTCATAAAAGGAGAAGCTAATAAGAGAAACTTGTACCATAATTTTACTATACCGTTTCAAATTCCGTGCTATTCCGGGCGGCGTCACGACAACAGCACTCGTTCCGTATTCCGTGAATTTTTTTTTAATAACAACGAAAAAAAATGAATATGTCTACAATCGGGGACTGCCCGTGCGGGATTGTAATAAATGAGATTCTCGCCTTCATCCAACAAAAAATTGACGTGATGGATGAGCAAACAATGCATATTATATGCGACAAAACATTTACCGAAGATGACATTCAATCGGCTAAAAATGTGTTATCCGAGTGTGTGCAGGAAAAAACCTTTGCTAGAAGAGTCGGTGAAGGTAAGAAAAAACGTATAATAACTGATATAATTAAAATACTCAAGGAAACAGACCCCAACAATATGCCGAAATTTGCAGTCTTAAACATAAACAAACTACCGCCGGTAACATTTGATTACATTGACGCAACTGCATTTCTTAGAGATTTAATTATCATCAAAAGCAAGCGATGTTCAGAAACTGAAAGATGAATCCGATCACAACAAGAACTTAGCGATTAAAGAACAAATAGATTTGTTAACTTTAGAGATAAAATGTCTTAAACCTACAGTTAATGAACTGTCAAAATCAAACGAAAAATCAATTACCAATAATACAGTACCATCTGTTGACGAATCGCAGAAACCTCATATCAAGGCCAAACCTATGGAAAAGGCAAATATTTCAACCCCATCTATGGAAAGAAGTATAAAACCTGATAACTCACTACAAACAGAAAAACAAATCGATCTCCCAAAAACGTTTGCAGATGTCGTTAACGAAAATTCTTCACGAAAAATTGAAAATCCTAAGGCAAAAGAATGGATTTCTGTGAAGAAAAGGGCGCTTAAAAAACAGCAACCTCCACCCAAAAAAAAAGTTACTATTATGGGCAGCAACGAAAATGCTGAAATAAAAGGCCTACAGAGGACGAAATATGCTCTCGTCACGCGGCTCGAGAAAACTACGACTTGCGAAGATGTGATCTCTTTTCTTAAGCAAAATTGTATTAATGCAGTAGTTTACGAATTACAGACGAAATCGGGTGAGTATCGAGCATTTAAAGTTGGAACTCTTGAGTCAGATTACGACAAACTTATGGATGCGAGTATTTGGCCTAAATTCTCATTTGTGAGAAAATATATCTACCGAACAATGGCCGACAACGCAAACGAGCAACTCAAAATAAAATTAAAAATGGATCGTACGCCTCTAAAAATAGTTTCGTTCAATTGCAGATCAATTCGTCGAACAGAGCACTTCATAAATCAATTGTGCAATTGCAATGACGTCATTGTGTTACAAGAAACGTGGTTGCTACCTACAGACTTAGGATATCTGTCGTCAATACATCCAGAATTTCTCAGCCATGGGACATCTGCGGTGAACCTCTCAGACGCTCCACTAATCGGCCGCCCCTAGGGAGGTGTTGCAATTTTATGGCGCAATACAATAAAAGCCGTTCTGATTGAGTGCAGAGAACCCCGGATCACGGCTATGGAACTCTACTTATAGTCACAGTTTATATGCCAACCAATTCAGCCAAAAACTTACCCGAAACCTCAGACTGCTTGGGAAAAATAAATGCCATTATTGAGGAACAAAACAGCTCCAACTCAATTATAATGGGAGATTTTAATGCAGATCCGAGATCTCTCTTCGGACGTGAACTTGCACACTTCTGTACAGAGAATAACTATAATTACACTGACACTGTGCATTTAAGCGCTAATTCATTCACATGGCATTATGACACAGGGGTTGAGTAATGCAGGGAGAAGTGTCAACATCACAACCGATGCGACCTGGTCAGATCATCTCCCACTAATTGTCGAAATAGATCTGGATCTAATCCCTATTATATCCAACAGACAAAAACGACCAAGGGATTTTGGAAAATGGACGGCAAAGTCCGAAAATGATTTTAAAATTTACAACGACCTGGCAAGTAAACTGTTGTCAACAATAAAACCTCCGGATGCCATAAGCCGTCAAAAATCTATCTGTGATAGCAAGATTCACAGAACTGAACTAGATTCTCTCTACGATACTATTGTCAAAACACTAAGAAACTCCGCCAAACAAGCATTTAAAAATAAAGAACCCAAAAAAAAAAACTGTAACATTGGATGGAATGATCAAGTCTCAACTTTATATCGTCTATCAAGGGATGCATTCCTCTGCTGGATTCAGGCCGGAAAGCCTAGGGAAGGTAGAATTGCAGATGAAAGAAAAACAAGCAAGAAAATTTTCAAAATTGCTCTCCGAAAATGCCAACACTCTGAAAACAAAGCACGAATGGATATCATAGCTATATCTATGCACAACAAAGACTTTAGAAAGTTCTGGCAAAAAACGTCAACTGTGTTGAAATCCAAGAGCAATTTTCCACTATGCGTCAACAACATCACGGGGGATGAAAATATAGCCAACGAATTTAGAGACTTTTTCTCTTTAAGTGGGGATCAAGGAGATACCACGAAACCATCTATAATGACGTGCTTACCTGCCACCAATGATGACCTGGTCACGAATGTCACTCCTGAAATGGTTGCAGGCGCTATTAAGCAAACCGCTCTAGGTAAAACTCCAGGATACGATGCCATAGGTATTGAACATATAAGGTACGCAGGCGATCAGATCTATACTATCCTAGTCGCCTTATACTCGAGCCTCCTAAGACACACACATACGCAGATGGAAATCCAATCAACTGGATGCATCGATATTGGGAAATTACCGACCGATCTCCTTGGTGACAATATTTCAAACTATTTGAAAAAATCCTACTCACGCTTATAAAAGACAAACTTTCTACCCTGGATAACCAATTCGGCTTCAAGAATGCTTCATCAACTGATATGGCCATATATGGAGTCAAACAAACAATAGCCTCCTACAAAAAAAGAAAAACAACCATTTATGGGTGGTTTCTAGATCTTAGCAAGGCTTTCGATCGTGTGTCGCACCACTTATTATGGGAAAAACTCAAAAAACGTGGTGTGCCACCAACAGCAGTCAATATGCTGGCTACTTGGTATGGGCAACAGAAAAATCTCATCCAATGGGCAGGAGCTTCTTCTAAACCCCTATTCCTTAAAAGCGGAGTCAGGCAAGGGGGTAGTATGTCTCCCACTCTATTTAATATATACATTGATGACCTCCTACAAGAGCTTAACAACTCACAGATTGGTTGCCATATCTGCGGAGAAAGGAGTAATAATATCAACTACGCCGATGACATGGTGCTGCTCGCACCATCGATTAATGCGATGAGACGACTTGTGCGAATATGTGAAGAGTACGCAAACTCACATAACTTGCTGTACAACTCCAAAAAATCACTTATAGTTGTATTTAAACACAAGAAGGAGCCACTAAATATCCCACCAATCTGGCTAGAAAGAAATATACTGCTTGTGGCCTCGCAGGTCAGATACCTGGGGCATATCCTTACAGAAGACATGAACGATATGGAAGATATGGAACGACAAAGAAGAGCCATCAATATACGCGCCGGAATGCTCTCAAGGCGGTTCTACCACTGTAGCGATGATGTCAGGAAACTGCTTTTTAAGACATATTGCACTGCCCTATACACATCTGAGCTGTGGTCGCAATACTCAGCAGCGCAATGGGACAAGCTGAAGGTGTGCTACAACAACGCATACAGGCAACTTCTGCAACTTCCAAGGTTCTGCAGTGCCTCTACGATGTTCACTGAAGGGAGGGTCCACTCATTCCCCGCCTTACTTCGCCACCGACTAGCCAGCTTCTGGGGCAGGACACGGGAGTCAACCAACGCCATTGTCGTGGCTGCATCCGCGTGGCTCAGCTCTCCACTCAATGAGCGATGGATGCAGATGATGCGACTGCCACCCTGAAGATGATCTACTCAATTAAATTTATTTAATTTATTCTATTTTACTATTATCTATTAAGTTTTTCATTTTATTTCTTTTATTTTGATCTAATTATCTTTTCGTAATTACTTCTTATGTTATTTAATATATTAATTGTTTTTTTGTTTAATTTGTAGAACTCCATTTAATTTTTTTTAAATTTAATGTAAATCAAATATAATAATGTTATTATTAAGTTCTGCAAGTATTTTTAGTCGTTATTATTGTGACAGCTGTTGCGGCGTTTAAGGCCATTTTCAAACTGTGGTTAATCCACATTGCGGTGACTTATTTATATGATTTAATTTACCCCCACTCCTTTAAAATTTGGATGGATGGGCAATGATTTATTATCGGTAAAACCGATTTAGTTAGAAAGCAATTAAAATTCTGAATTCTGTGAGGTTTTAAAATTTATAATGTGTTTTTACTCATAAAAGAAACATAATTATTTAAACCTTTTTTTTATTTTTATATTATTATTTAACCTTTTTCATTTTTATTATTATTATTATAATTATTTTATTATTTATTTATTTTATTGTATTCATTTCTCTATTTATATTGTATGTGTTTCATGTGATATGGCAGACTGGGTTTGCACTACCCACCCAGTCCTGCTGGATTAAAAACTTAAATAAATAAAATAAATAAAAAAAACCACCCGTCCGTGTTAATTCTGCCCGAGAGCGAGTCTGAAATGAATCCCATACGTGCGTTATGAATTTTGTTATTATGGGATTTTCTGTCCTAAGAAATAGTTCATGCAAAACATACTAGTGGTGTTTCAGAGGAAAGGCGTACGAGTGTGAATGCAAACCTTAGGAATCTACTAGCTGCTCGGGTGCGCAGCGACTATGGGATTTGTCAATACCAAATTTGTACAGAATAGTATTTAGTAAGAATCAACACAGGAAAGGCGTACGAGTGTGAATGCAAACCTTAGGAATCTACTAGCTGCTCGGGTGCGCGACTATGGGATTTGTCAATACCAAATCTGTACAGAAATACAAACAGTTTGTTGCGTAAATTGTAATTTTCGTAATTTAAAAAGAATTTTTTGAAATCTACGACATTGTATTGTATTATTCATTGGCCACAGACGGTTTAAGAAATCGTCGAATTGTATCTTATTGCCGGGCCACTAATCTCGGGTGCAGTCATATAATATTCTTTTAGACCCGGGATCGAAGTAAAAATATATAATTTCTTTAAACAATTGATATTCACTTTGTGGTGTCATTATCAACAGTTTTAGTACTATGTTTATTTCGCAAGTGTGTATTTAATTGCTACAGATATTCTGTGCTTTTTAAATAATAAAAAGTATGGTAATTCAATAAAAATGCAATAACTTAGACAAATGACAATGAATTTTAATGTTTTTTTTTTTAATTATACAAGTAAAGAATGAAATTTTACAAATATCATAGTTCTAATTAAAAAAAAAATACACATTGACAACTGTAAAAAATATTTAAAAAAAAAATAAGATTATTTCACTTCACAATTGTATTTTTGAAAACGAATCTGAAAATTCACTTTCTATTTGCAATCTTTTATTGCGATGTACAATAATGTCACTTTCGTCGTCACTGTCTTCATTTATGGGAATAAAGGTCTCATCATCCGCAATAGAACTAACTTCCGACATGGTGAAAAATATCAATTCACTTTAGGATGCATTTATTTTAACAGGATAAACAATAAATGCACTTATCCAACCGCAGTATGGCACGCTCAAATAGAGCACACGCTCTATCTCTCTAATAAATGAATTAAATAATATACTTTGTATTCACCACTTTATTAATAAACAGATATCCACATGTTTCGAAAGTGATCCCTTTCGAAACATGTGGATATGTATGTGTTAATAAGTGGTGAATACAAAGTATATTATTTAATTAATTAAAAAATATATATATACATAATATGAAAAAGATCAACATAGGATTTTTTCATAAAGTGGATACATTTTTTTCTCACTTCCGATTGAACCCCTAATGATCCGCCCCTGTCTATGACCAAAGGTAGGCTGTATGTAGTTTTTCAATTTCGGTTATGGATAAATTCTGCATTGAATTAAATAGTGTCTCCCTATCTACTGTCGGATCTATTAACCTCTGACGCGCCAGCGTGTCCGCTTGGTAATGCAAAAAACATAGTTTATTTTTGTGTGATTTTACACCTTAAAAAATGTTCATAGCTTATTAAATTACACTACATTTGTTTGCCAACAAAATAATAAATCCAATAGCAATTCTTGCTTTTCGACTTCAAAACAAAATAACTGTCAAGTATTGCATCATTCCTTGATGCGCAGTTCATTTGAGTTTTATTCAGTAAAAACCTCCAAAAAAGATAAGTAAATAAATGTTTTTTTTTACGCATTGCAATACATTAATTTAGCTTTATGGAAATATAATAAAACTAAGGATATTTTCATATTTAATTTATATATTTACCTTGACTTGAATGTCCTCTCAAATGTATTTATTTTTCTGTAGGCGTTGTTTATTTCATTTCCTGTTTTGTATTTTGTGTAATTGGACAGTGGTTCGTAAATAAAAATAATATAAAATGTGGACTAACCCGCCATGCTGGTGAAAGGGGTGTCGGGTCCCAGCGCTTGAGCCAGAGCCATGGCGATTGCGGTCTTTCCGGTACCCGGCTGTCCGGCTAGAAGCACGGCCCGTCCGGCTATTTTACCTGGAAAACAAAACAGACTAATTAAACATAATATTCAATTTATTAGGAATAACTCATTCAAGCTTGGAAACCTTATTGCAATATTTAAACATTAAAGAAGATAGTAATAACAACTCTTAATGAAAGTATGAAACAGATATAAACACTGAAAATAAAAAACGTAACAGTCGAAACTGGGACTCGAAGCCAGATTCTCTAGTCTTACAGGGGACAAGTCCTTAATTGAGTATTGAGATCTAATTACTGTGCCAAATTGAGAATTCAAACCTGGAGAAGCTCATGGTTACTAGGAACGTGGAAGGCAGGAGAAGCAAAGGAAGGTCACCAATGCGTCGGACTGTTAAAAGTGTCAGTGGTCTGGAAAGTCAGTGTCTGCGGCTCTCCAAGCAGCGCAGTACTGCGGGGAATGGAGTAGCCGGTTTTATAAGGGGAATCGGAGTGCGGATCACGATCTTCAGCAACGTGAAAAGGACTAAATAACAAAGGTCTTGTTACCGTCTTTGATCATCTGCAGGATGATGCCGGCGGCCTTGCGCGCGGGCTTCTGCCCAACCATGCCCTGGGACACGGCGCGGGGCTGGAGCTCCTCGTCGAGGCCCAGCCCGCGGATGTGCGAGTGCGCGCCGATGCGCTCGATGCGCGCAATGCTGCGCACCTCCTGGACTTGGATCTGAAACGGGAATACGTCACATTCAAATGGACCAACAGTCGACATATTTTCACACCGATCCCCGTATCGTCAGTTTACAAGAAAAATGACATGTCAATTTTTTTTTTTTCTATTTTATCATTTGTCCATACATGTCATTATTTTTAGTATACAGTATATCCTGATGAGGAAAGCTTCTCTTTCGAAACATGTTGATATTTATATATTAAAAAAAGTTGTGTAAACAAAGTCATTTAAAAAAGCAATCTTATATGACAGAGTAAGACTTCTGTACCATTCATACTCGCTGCTGTGGAGCAGCAGTGTCATTATTCTTATTTGGAGAACATTCTTCAACAGAACAGCCTTCGTGGTTACGATCCTTGGCTACGAATCCGGACTTAGTCAGCCGAGGAATTGAACATACAATGCGTTATTTTACAATTTATTAATTAAAAATAACATGTAGTATACGAGGTGCGTTCAAAAGAAAAGGTGAATTTTGAATTTTCGCGGGCTGTGTACTTATTCGATTATCGATTTTTTGTTGTTGTTACGTTGGTACACATATGTTAGCATTATCAGTCATTTTGGATTAGTGGTTTGTTTTTGACAACTGGAAAGGTTAGTCACGTTTTTGTGTTCTTCAATTTTTTTCTCTTGAAAAAAATGGATCAAAGAATATGTATTAAATTTTGCGTTAAAAATGGAATAAAGTGCTACAGCGCACTTAAAATGTTGACTGTGGCATTCGGCGACTCTACTTTGTCTCAAAAAAGTGTTTATAAGTGGTACAAGCGCTTTACAGAAGGCCGAGAAGATGTTAATGACGATGAGCGTCCTGGAGTTGCAACCACGTCAACAAACGAATAAAACATCTAAACAGTGAAGAAAATGGTTTTGGAAAATCATCGAATCGCTATTAGGGAAGTTGCAGAGGATGTTGGCATATCAATCGGCTCATGCCATGCAATTTTCTCGGTTGTTTTGGGCATGGAACGTGTGGCAGCGAAGTTTGTTCCGAAATTGCTAAATTTTGAGCAAAAGAAACGTCGCATTAGTATCGCTCAGGAGTTGTTGAATAACGTCAACGACGATCCAGATTTGCTCAAAAGGGTCATAACTGGTGATGAAACGTGAGTATATGGTTATGACGTCGAAACCAAGGCCCAATCATCCCAATGGAAGCGGCCAGAAGAGACAAAACCGAAAAAAGCACGCCAAGTTCGATCAAATGTGAAGGTTTTGCTCCCTGTTTTCTTCTATTACAATGGCGTGGTGCATCATGAGTTCTTGCCAACAGGTCGTACGGTTAATAAGGAATACTACAAGGAAGGTATGGAACGTTTGCGTGAAGCAATACGGCTCATTCGATCGTAATTGTGGAAAAACAAATCATGGTTTTTGCATCACGATAATGCACCAGCTTACACATGAATGCTTTTTCATCATTATTTGGCCAAAAACAACACCGTAATCACCAGATTTGGCTCCCTGTGACTTTTTCCTATTCCCGAAACTGAAGAGATCAATGAAAGGAAAGCGTTTTGGCACAATTGATGAAATAAAGTCAGAATCGAAGAACGAGCTGATGGCCATACCGAAAAGCGCATTCCAGAAGTTGTTCGCGGATTGGAAAAAGCGCTGGCATAAGTGCATTATATCTGAGGGGGATTACTTTGAAGGGGATAAAATGGATATTGATGAATAAATAAATACTTTTCGAAAAAATTCGAAATTCACCTTTTCTTTTGAACACACCTCGTTTTTTTTTGCAGCACGTTCCAGAGTGGTATATACTGTCAGTACAACCCTGGTGAAAGACCACCATACAGAATCGAAATGTTGCTTGAATGGCTTTAACTGTGTTTGATGACCCGATCTGAATAGCCAGGTACTTCCCCACCTTCCTCTTCCCCATCTCCTTCCCCTCCCAACTAACTTCAGCTACATTTTGGGAGGCTGTAGGTAGTGAAGTGAAGGAGATGGAAAAAGGAAGGTGTGGAAATAACTGACTATTCAGATCTGGTCACCAAACACGGCTAAAGCCATTTCAAGCAATGCTATGATTCTGAACAGTTGTAATTCACCAGGGCGATACTGAAAGCATCTACCACTCTGGAACGTGCCGCAAATATACTCTATTTTATTTGAAATTGTGAAATAACACAATCAAATAAAATTTACTTGCGCACGCCGGGATTCTAATAATAATAAAAATGTTTTATTATCTTCTTTTTTAAACAAAATAACAAATAATGATATCCTCACTGGGATTTCCCGTGCAGAGGATTTCATTTACAAAATATTAAATTACATTATATTAAATTGATGTGCTTGATGAAAAAAATAAAAATAATTCTATGATGAGGTGTTTTAAGTACAGTTGAGTGGTTTAGGTGTTAATATATTTTCTATTTCAGATCTCCCTGTGTAACATATCCAGTATTTTATTTGATTTTTAAATTTATTACGGTTATTGGGATTTTTAAAGGATAGTGGGTTTTTATTGTAGAGTTTAGTACCATAGTATAAGAAGTTTTTTGTCCAAATATTGTGTTTGTGGTTCCTTTATTTCGAGTATGTGTGATTGTTGTTATTGCTTGTTTTTTATATTTATGAATGTAAAGTAGTATTGTTTTAGAGTATAATTGTTTTATTGACATAATGTTAAGTTTGTTAAAGATTTCGTCAATTTGCTAGTTCTTACAGGGACTTTAAGTATAATTTTCATGATGGCTTTTTGTGTTCTAATGAGTAAATTAAGAATATTATCATTAGTACTGCCCCATCCAATAATACCATAATAATAATACTTGGATGATTTATATAGCGCCGTTTTTGTGAAAAATCACCTCAAGGGCGCTATTCTAATAGTGATTGGCAGAGAGCCATGTAGATCTTAATCAATTCTTTTGTTCTGAGAATATTTCTGATTGTTTTAAAAAAGTAAGTAAATTTTCTAATTTTGTTATTTAAATAATGTGGTGGGTCTACTTTAAATTGTGATCAATTTTTACACCTAGATACGTTACGTGGTTAACATGTTCCAATGATAGATAATTACATTGACCATTTAAATGTGGTAAGCTATGATTTTTCAAGCTAAGGTTTGTTTCAGAATTTTTTTGTTTATTTTAACCTGAGACCTCTGGATTCGTAGCCAAGGATCGTAACCACTCAACCGCGGAGGTCGTCAGTTAACATAGACTAATTACTATCGCATTTATTGTAAATATATCATTAGTTTCACATGCCAAAACGCTTAAAATTACATAGCGAAAAACAACTCGATTATCGGAAAAGAGATCTTACTGGATTCTAGCCACCGGATTGGTGAATTTTTAGATGGAAATCAAGCATTATTGATTAATCTTTTACAATCGTATAGCATTCTTAATATGCATTTCATTTATAAAAAACATTCTGATTGAACTTAAATACAATAAGAAACAGCTATTTCAGTTTGGGGAGAAAACAAATAATGATTTTATTTTTTTATTTAAAACCTAAACCAATAGGTAATAGGTTCGTGGGCTCTACTAAGGGTATTGGTTAGGTTATTTGAAAATAGGAAAAATGGTTACGTGCCATCATAGGGTTGGCAAAACCTATCGGAAACATCACATCAGATAACTTTGAACATGGCGTCATGTTATAAGTCATCAAAAGGGATCAAAATGACAATCTAGTCTCCTTTAATGGAAGCAATCTTCCCAACAAGCCCTCCATTGATATGCTTGGTGTAACCTTAAGTGACAGCATTATGGGGGCTCCTTCGAAGCCAGAGTCAAGTTATCCTCTCAGAAGCTGGGCGTACTGTACAAAGTAAAAAAATACTTTAATAGTACACAACTGCTGAGACCGCTCAAATCACAAGTGCGCCCCACTGTAGAATTTGGCAGCCACCTCTGGTCGGAAGCTCAAAAATACGCAAAAAAAAAAAAAACCTCGACTCTGTGCAGAAATGGGCGGTCCATTTGATATGATAGATTATATGATCTTAACAAACGGATTGCAACATTTGGAGTACAGACGTCAGGTGGGA
>JAHDVE020004517.1:0-146854 GCA_022606495.2 Halesus radiatus
GAAGACATTTCGTTAAATAAAAAAAAATAAAAAAATATAGCTACTTTTTTATAGCATGCAGTAAATTTTAAGTCTTGTGTATGTAAAACTGCATTTTGATTTATTTAAGTATGCCTGTGAGTGAAATGTTTGCCAAGATTAAAAAAAAACTCTTCCCGAAATCACAATTTGTATACTCGGTTAACTAAACTAAAATCAAAATGTGAATAAATAAAGAGTAAATAATAAAATAATCGGTATATTTCATGACCACGTACGAGTATATAAAGGAAAGTGCTTAATACCATTTTTTTAAAGTTGAGTGAATCGGAAAATCGTATCAACGTACGTACAAATTTGCATTTTTTTTTCAAATGTCGATAAATAACTTACACATAAAAATAGCTTTTTTTTATATTTTGGTTATTTGGCATATGAAATATAAGATTTATGAACAAACTTATAATTAATTCGCTAAAGAGAAATATCAAAAATATTTACCTCAGTTTGAAATAATCCAACAGCTCATTTGCACGCACAAGAAATTAAAAGTCACAACCTCTGCTAATAATATGAAATTTAAATATTTCTCAGAACACCTACGGTAGACCTATTTTTTGTGGTTAATTATTAAAATTTCGTATTCACTTCGAGATAAGGATTACTGTAAAACTAGAATTACCATTTTACGTATAAATTTTCACATAAATGCTACCTAATAAAACACCAAATGATCGTTACGTTTAGTTGATTTGAATAAATATTTAATATATTTTATTTTCACTACACGAATATTAAACACATCAAAAGAATTTGAATAATTTAACCGTGTAATTCACAGTAATAAGTCAATCAATAAAAAAAAATCCAGGGTATGATAAATATAACTTCGTTAAACCGACCGCGGTGTCAATTTATTAGACGGATTCACCACGTTGGCTGATAGCCGATTATATTTTGTACCACTTTTTCTTGAATTTGAGCTACATTTTTTCCATGCGAATTGTTTGGAGTTTGTGGTTACGTGCTCACTCGTCAGAGGTTTGAAAGAGACTGCCGAGTTCCATACCCCCGCACCCCGCGTCCCTCCCCGCGGGGTCCCGAAAGCTCTCCCCGCCGGCTTTCGGTATCCCCTCTCCTCGCCAACTGAAAGCCTGAATTTATCCGTTCAGAACGATCGAAAGAGGCTCTAACGAATCTGGGATTAAGTTATATCGTTAACTGCTGGGAATGTTTAAATACAGAATATGTGCGGGTGCAGATATAGATTTCGGAACACATCGTGTTTTCCCTAATGAGTGCGTGGTTTTAATTTGCGGCCGCAATGTTAATTAATAACAGTATTATCGAGTGAATTAATGGGACTTAATCTGGATGTAGGTATCTATAAACAATGGATTTTTACAGAACAGTTCAGTGTTGATTGATTGCAAAGGTAGTATTTATTTTTTTAAATAATTCAAATGAAGGATTGACAAAGTTTAGGATTGATTTTTATTATTCCTGACATATACATAATTCTGATGAACACGTATTTTTCTATGCATTTGATAAGGAACTGGTACGCTCATTTATTCAGTTGGCCAAAACAATCAGTGGAATATGTTAATAGCATGGAGATTTCAAATATTGAATGCACAATTTATATCAGAATATGAAAAAATACCATTGATTTAAGAGTAATGGACGCCACTTGTAAATAGTTGTTAGTACCCGGCTTTACTCAAGTTTTACTACCTCTTTTCATCTTTCGCTTAATGTGATGTAGTAGGAGAATTTTAAATACTGTCAGGTTGTTCGTAATAAGGGAATATGTGCCTTAAAAAAAATTATATATTTAAAAAATTATTTATTATATTTTTACAGAGTCACTTATTATAAAGAAACACATCACTGGTACATTATAATATAAGTGTACAGAGTCACTTATTATAAAGAAACACATCACTGATACATTTTAATATAAGTGTACAGAGACACTTATTATAAAGAAACACATCACTGATACATTATAATATAAGTGTACAGAGTCACTTATTATTATAAATAAACACATCACTGGTACATTATAATATAAGTGTACAGAGTCACTTATTATAAAGAAACACATCACTGATACATTTTAATATAAGTGTACAGAGACACTTATTATAAAGAAACACATCACTGATACATTATAATATAAGTGTACAGAGTCACTTATTATTATAAATAAACACATCACTGGTACATTATAATATAAGTGTACAGAGTCACTTATTATAAAGAAACACATCACTGATACATTATAATATAAGTGTATAGAGTCACTTATTATAAAGAAACACAGCACTGATACATTATAATATAAGTGTACAGATTCACTTATTATTAAGAAACACATCACTGGTACATTATATAGTTTTCTCTATTACAGAGACGTATCACAGCATTAATTCTTTAGGTTTTCTTTCAAACAATAGAGTTTAAGCATCTTACTTTGAGACCTTTGGCTTGCATTTTTAATATCGCTGGGTAATTTATTGTATTGTGTGTAAGCTATATATTATAAAGATTTTTGTCCATATTTTGCTTCTATTTTAGTGTATTTTTAGTATATGTACTTTGTTGTGATTTCTTGTGCAGTGTTCATGTACGTCGTGATTGTAATTGAGTGTAGTGTTAGTATATTTCGAGTGTTGAGTTACATGCAAGATAGTATTTGTAATTTCACAGGTGGGAATGGTGATGAACTGAAGTATTTGGGAGTTTCTGTAGATGTCTTTGACGCGTGTGTCCCATAGCAAACTAAAGATGTTCGTAATCCTCTATTTCGAATGACTTGGATCTCTGAAATATTTTTTTTTTGGTAGGAAACCCCCAGATCCCGGAAAGATATATTAAATGTGAGTGAATCGTAGCGTGATAGATAGATATTAATAGAAAGGTGGGAAGTAACCCGCAAAGTCCATATAAAACACTGGTTATCGGGGTAATTTTAGATAAAAAAGATTTGGGGGAACTTGAAAATTAAAATTTGTTTTATTATAATTTTTAAGTAATACCAAACGAGAGTCAAAGCTGTCTGAAGTCATTGGGTCTCTGTTATCGCTAATTGTGAATTATTGTTATACTAAAGAAAGCCCGGGAAGAAAATGGGGAGGAGAATATGTTTTAGAAGTACCTAGCCTTTGAACTCACGAACTTTGGATCTAGAGTCAAGATTACCGCTCCTCCGCAGAAGTCGTCAAAAATTCGGTTACTCAACAGGGAGCTCAAGCATCAAGCAATGTTAAAACTTAAAGTAAAAGTCAAATTAATTTGATGGGATTTTTAAAGCAATATTTACAAACATATATTTTTAACGCCCGAGGCTGATATTTCTATGGATTACTCCTATTAAATTGATTACTATTTTAAACCCACCTGTCTTGAAAATTGCTTATCATTTGTGGTCACTGCACAGGGAGTGTTATGGAATTGATTTCTGCTAAAGGTTTGTGTTGACTTTTTAAATAAAGGGAAAAACTGGTAATAATCATAATATTAGTTCCAGCTATTTATTATTAGGCAATTTTATATATTATTCAGATAGCACAAGCATAGATACGTAACTATCTGAAAAGGTGCACGTTAAATCTCAAATTAAATGCATCATAGACATTAATAAAGTAGCATTAACGTAATTTGTGTCCCATTTATTAAAGATAGTACGAAAAATTAATTAGTATTAATTGGATATAATTGCTCAAGCATCATCATGGTTAGATTTGTTCAAGTAACGAGATTGATTATTATTCAAATGAGTCATAATAAATAAATATATATATGTGTAGAATACATTTTTCGGTTTACCTGCGTAATCTAGTCCTTAGAAGAACTTTTTAACTCCTGACGTTTCGAACAAATCACGCTGTCCATCTCCAGAGGCCTTATGACTTGAGTTTGTTTTGAACTGATCGGTTGCGCGTGTCCGTTCAATACAGAAGTCAAAACCTAAGATTTTTTCACTTACAGCCGTGAAAATCTCAACCATAACGTATATATATAAATGATACATATTTATAAAATGCATTTCCTCCATGGCTTGCAAACATTTTATAATTTTTTTATTTATGTTTGACAAAAAAAAATACGATGCAAAAAGTCCCGATAAATGACTTTTTGTAGTTTGTCTAACGGGAGCTTGTTATTCAAAACTCATAATTTACAGTTAAGGTTACAATATACTCGTATATATGTACATATCTACATAAGATAAAAATATAAAAAAAATATATAATAATACAAACACATAAGTTTGTTTTAAACCACTTCAATTTAATATGATGATCGACCGGTTTCGAAAGTTTGTATGAAAACTTTTTAAAAACAGTTTTAATATAGTCCCAATGAAGAAAGGGTACTTCCGATATCGGTCGATGATGATATTAAATTGAAATGGTTTAAAAAAATATTATGTGTTTACATTATAAGTTATTACTCCACTACTGGGATTAATTAAATAACTCGATTCGATTTAATGAGCTCTTATGTTTCGAAGTAAACGCTTTATCACGTTCAATTAGTTTGATTTTCACAAGCGAGTTAATAAAATAATATTTAGAGAAAGATAAAAACTAATAAACGAACACTTAAGAATTCTCAGCCTTCGCAGAAACAAACACCTAATTATAATATAAAGCCTACAATTGTATAACAGTCAGGATTTTTCTCCAGAAAAATGACTGAGCAAAGCTCCATCTTGCGGAATAATAGCCCCTCGGTTTATATCAATGACGAAATTTAAAGAGATGTCTTATTAAAATATTAGCCGTGGTTCGAGATGCTCGCCTCGGCCGCATATCTACCTGCCGCGTAAAAAGTTTTAGTGAAACATCCGAACGGCGGGGGGCACGAGAAGGCGAAAAAAACGTATCTCTCTGCTATGCGCCCTACCCTACCTTCAACCTACAAAAAAATATAACGAAAACCTTGGCTCCGAGCAAAAAAATCTAACAATTCGTTTGATTTTACCCTTTTTTAATGTTTTTCACGGATGCTTTTAGTTGCAGTGCCTATATTTTCGCAGTGTCAAAGGCGAAATTTTCAAGGAGTCTCCTTTCAAAAGAGCGCCTTTTGTTCAGTACACCAGCTTCGTTATTATGCGCTCCTGTTCGCGCTGTTTCTTTGCAAATGGTAGAAAGACAGAAGAAAAAATGTTTGAGCTCAGTCGCCATCATTAGAGGGAATACTCCGCCGCCCTTTCTGGGCCTGATAACGAAAGGCGGGATTTTAATTTAATTTTGAAACGGCTGCAATTTGATCACGCCAGGTGTTGGATTGCGACCGCGAGTTGGCGTAGCAAATACTGTCGATGGTCTGAAAAGGTGAAACAACCCTTTTTATTTCAACATAAATGTTTGAGATTTTGAAAAATTCAGGCCGAGGTGAAAAAATATATGCAAAAAACACTCGATATTTGCAGTGTTAGGGTATATGGTTTAAATTAAATTTAAATCTCTTTAAATGGATTTTTTTTATCGGTTTATCGGTTCCTAGAAAGAGAACCGATAAGCACACAGTTAGCATTAAAAATTTACCAAGATTCTGCGTAAAATACTTGGAATAAAGCAAGATTCTCTCAAATTCAACGCGCAATATTTGAATGAGCTTAACTCCTCTCCGCTGAAGACATCGTTGGACATAACACTGCCTTCTTCAACATCATGCAAGATATTAGCAAACTAAGTTTTCAAGAATCTAAGTAACTAACAATCACGCTGTTTCTCAGCAGGAAAAAGAAGGCAGAGAGGATGGACTGCCAAACAACTCGGTCTTGGCACACATTTGATTATACACCCATCTGGGCATTTACATAGATTTTCAGGAAACAATATAATGAGCTTTCAAAAATTATAAATACGTCGAATTTTTAAACCATTGTAACATCTCCTGCTATTGTTCGACTTTATCTCAGTATTCGTGGGTGAGTCTGATGGATGAAGTGCAGGGAGGTTGTGATACAGTAAATAAAATCCTAAGGTAGGAAAACGTAGTCTTTTTGGACTATGCAACCCCAATTATCATGGTAGAAGAAGAGAAGAGTGAGGAGTAGGACTAAGTTAATAAAGAACGGATTAAAAGGATAAATGATGGCTCTTGTGGTCAGAATCTTCTCCTCCGGCATCAGGCAAGGCCGCTCCAGTTCTGATGTTCACCGATTCCCACGGTCCATGATGCGAAGTCCATGATGACTCGTCGGAAGCTCCATCCGCCACAGCTTCTTCCGTGAGGTTCAGGCAATAGGATGTATGAATGCTACCTTATCCTGTGTGGTTGTCGATGCAGCAGCTACCCCTCGTGTCCGCACATTACACCGCAGGGATTCCTCTCCAAAGCACAAGGCACGCGCGGTTAGGTTTCATCACCTACCATTTGGCCATCATTAAACAAAAAAACATACCCACTTTGGGTAATTAATTAGACTTTCTCCGGCGTCAAACGAAACAGTAACTTAACATAACTCCTCCCAAAAAACCACGTTGAGCTCCCCGCCCGTGTCAAGTTATGTCTCCTGCCATCTTGCCTAGGCGCCTCTGACGGATCTCCCATCCATCGACACCTCATGAAATTCTATCACAGACAATTTTACTGTAGTATCCACATCAGGGACAACAATTATGTTACATTACAATTCTATCACATACAATTGCACTGTAGTATCCACATCAGGGACAACAATTATGTTACATTACAATTCTATCACAGACAATTGTACTGTAGCATTCACATCAGGGACAACAATTATATTACACCATAATGTAATGTTAAATAATATTTTTAAAACGTAACAGTAAAGCAACATAGATAACTAAAACAAAATTATCTCAAAAATAACCCACGCTACAATAGTCAATTGTAAGATCCATCAAGGTGCTGGTATAGACGACGCTTAATTTTATAGATGGAGTCAGCAAATATATCAACACTACCTCCAAACTTAGGCAACAATCATGCATCTTATTGGTTAAATATTGAAACTGATAGTCCCGTTGGTTGTGAATAAGTTGCAGAAAAATATTAAACTTTGTCTGGTGTTCCTCGTCTGTATATGGAATTTAATAGTGGTGACGATGTCGGGGCTGACAATTGGTTAATGACTATGTAACATTACTAGGTCTGAAATAATTATCCTGTCCGACAGTGTAAATAGATGCAATCGATTCATCAAACTTACATAATCAATGTTTTCAATTTGTAAGTGACTGAGTTGCCACCACGTCTGAGTCTCACTCAAGTATCGTGAGTTCAGTTCCACGGCTGGCTAAGTTCTTCATCACGGCACAAGCTTACTGCAATGGTATTTGGAGATTTTCAAATATTGTCAGATTCTTCGTAATCCGGATAAGTATGTTTTCTTTAAAAAAAAATAGTTTAAAATTTATATACCTAAGAAATCTGTTCTGAACCAATTCATATAAACTTGATTCATTCACATTCGTACATACTCTTCTGTTATTCTGATGCTTCACATGGTTCGACTCAAGTATTTGATTCACTTGATTGTATTACGTCTTCCACAGGTGTCTCCGGCTTTTTCCATTCACATTCGCGTCATATATTCTACTTACACTAACTTCTTCGTTCATTCGGTCTACATGCCCAAACCATCTAAGCGTGCCTTTATTAATCTTATCCATTACGCTCAAATCAGTCTTGCAGTATTTGCGAATCTTAAGACTTTAACTACACATACGCCTCAGGGATCGCATTTAGACAGCATTTAGTCTACTTTCATCCTTCCATATTCAAGATGATCATTACAATCAATAAAAATACCTAGTTTCAAATCGATTAAGTTATTTTTATCCTCTTCTCCTTCGGATATAGGACTCATTTTTTTAAACAAGCTGCTTCCAGGCGTTCTGCTCTTAAACTAAATATTCTCAATCCATTGGAGGCCTAATAATTACACAGTTTAGGATTTGCTTTCATTAGTTTAGTCTGTGTTAATCACCTGGACGTCTTAGAATTTTTTTCTGCTAGCATCTTGAGCATATTTGTTTAAATATTATATAATTCAAACCCAACCAGGTTTTTATAATCACTTTGAACACTACACTCATTCACTGAGAAAATGCAGGCAGGTATACATCTTTATCTTTAAAGAAAATATGGACAAACATTCCCAGTTTACGAAAAATCTGACAATATTTGAATTCCATCAAATATTTCAATAATTCTTTTAATTTTTTTTTTAAATTAATTTAATTAATATGGTTTCAACTGAAAATATCTCACAGAATAGAGAATTATTAATTATCATAATTATTTTTAAAGTTAATCGAATTTATCAGTAATAAATCATTTTAAATACCATCAAAATTAAAATTGGGTGGGAGAAAATAAAATCATATAAGTAAGTTGTCTCAATACGGCCTGATTACAATTTGAAAATACTTTGAACGCCGAAACAACTGTAACAATTAATTGATAAACTAAAGTTCTTAAAAACTTAAGACAAGATTTTTGTGCATAGCGCAAAGGTAACAATTATTTTTATAAACAATAATAATGAAATTGTTCAACCTTGAAATTTCCGGAAAGCAAGAACAGCGATTTCGAATCCCGCGTCTGCTCACCGTTGACCTACGTCGGCTTATCGCAAACCCGTAAGTTTTTACAGGTGAAAATATAATAAAAACAGTAATTATTGAATGAAACACTAGTATATATTGATTAACTTGGCGGGTTTGCGATAAGCCGACGTAGGTCAACGGTAGAGCATCTGACCGGACATCAGAAGGGTGCAGGTTCGAGTCCTGTCGGCGACATTTATCTTTGCTCGGAAAGGTTTTTTTCAATTTGGATGAGTGTTTCAGGCTAATAATTATTATACAAAGTGTATTTTCAATTTATATAATTAATAATTATTGTTTATAAAAATAACTGTAACAATAATTAAGCACTAAAATACTCGCAGAACTTCATAATAACATTATTAAAATTGTTAATTTAAATTTTTAATTTTTTTTATTATTGGAGTTCTATCAATTAAACACAGTAAAAAATAATACTTCAATCATAATAAGGGTATAATACTTGTAGTATGGGATTCAACCCGCAAGCCTGGGTGCTTACCCGGCACTTTGGATTATCAATTTAGTCAATAAGTATAATCACGGACATGATCGCTAGGTCTGCGAGCATGTCACCCAAGAAACGCGCTTTATAAATATGCCTTAGCGTAATACTATTTTGTTTTATTTGTTTCTGCCTACGCGGACAATGATAATTAGAGCACCAATGGCTATTTGACCACAGAGCAATAATAAAGCTTGATCAAATAATAATTCAATAAACGTCCAAACTTTCCCCTTCTTCCGGTCGGTGTTCCGCTTCACTTGTTTTACTGTACAGCTATTTCCGGATTAAGTCCTAATTCGAACATTAATAATATGTCTGCTGGGATTCATCGACACTGATCTTACCGATTTAATTAATTCACGTTGTTTGCAGTATGAACCATTAATAATTAAAATAAGATGGGTAAATTTAGTAAAAACACGTATTAAACATGCCAATTCATAATTATGATCATTGAAATATGAAGGTTTATTATAATGGCAGTTATTTTATTTACGTATTTATTCACGTCCATTACAGGTTTTTACATGGACATTTCCAAACAATATTGAACATGTACATATGTATTATAATAGATAACATAAAAAGAAACAGCATAATTTGACGCTTTTATTCAGAGTTAAATAGTTTCAAATAAGCTAGCTCTACTCGATGAAAAAAAAACCGTACTAATGCATGCTTAAACTGTAACATTGATTTGCCAAATATGTCAACAACATTGAAGTATTTGTTCTCCAGATGTTGAATCCGTCACATAGGGGAATAATATTGCGACGCTGACGTTGAATTGTCACAATAAAATGTTACGTACTGTCTTGTCCCACCAGGTACACGAAAAACAATTAAAAATAGCAGTCAGGGTATAAAACATTGATTTAACAATCTTAAGGGGAACGGCTTCGGTGCCTGTTTCATACAAAATAGAATTTTGGATTGGAGGCCAAAATACCAATCCGAATAATCTATTTTTTAAAATTAAAGGTTTAGTAAATATCTAGTACGGATGAGAAGTATTTTATTTATTTTTGTTTTAATTTTTTAAGTATGTGCCATGAAAAAAAAACAATTTTCATAATTTTAGAGGCAGCTTAGAAAATTATTTGCGGGTTTATCGTACTTTTTAAAAAATATATCACATTTGCTATGTAAATATGATTACATAAATTAAAATATAAATATAAAACATTTAAAAGAAAGGTTTTTTCGGGTCGATATTTTAAATTCTTTGTGGGAAATTTGTGTTCCATAGCAAATTGGTCGTTTTAAATTTAATTTAGAGTCCACCGTAATGTTTATTTTAATATTTTAAAAATAAAATTCATTTTACATTTCATTTTCATTTTCAGAGCAGATGGGTTAAATTTTTTTTAATTCACCGTTTGCCCCTAAATAATTGTTAAAGATGCCTCTAAAGTCGCGAAAAATCAATTCCTTTAATGGCCGATATTTCATAAGGTACAACAAAAATAAATAAAATACTTCTTATTCGTACTAGATATTTACTAAACCTTTAATTAAAAAAAAGATCATTCAGTTTGGATGGGTATTTTAGCCTCCAATCGAAAATTCAGTTTTGTATGTAACAGGCACCGCAGCCGTTCCCCTTAAATAAATACGTTAAATCGCAAATAATTATACTTTCAGAAAATGTTTATTAATTTAAGGAAAAAATAGATTATCATAGTATATGCATACTCAAGGAATACTCATTCTAAAATTTACATATCTTAAGAATTTAAGTTGGATTCTTTCAATGGAGTGTGTATGAAGTGTATAATTCGAAAACCAAACTGTGGAATTGTATTTGATATGAATCCTCACTAGTAACATGTGCAATGATTTTATAGTATTAATATTATTGAAGTCACTTGATACTCGTAAAATAAAGCCCAACATTTTCAATGCCTTATTGGATATGGTTTCTAGATGCTCAATAAAAGTTAGTTTCTTATCAAACCACATACCCAAGTCATTAATTTCCGACACAGAAACTAATGAAACATTACTAATGGAATAATCAAAAATTATTGGATTCATAATTCGATAAAACGTCATAGTAACGTGGTATAGCTCAATACCTTTTGAATACGCTTTTACATCGGTTAATATTGTAATACCTGGGAATGGCGTGGCCATGTTATTTAAATACCTGCATCTTCACAACTTCTTTGATTATAAAAGAATCTTTGAAGTTACCAGTAATATACAGGAGCACTATTCTGGGTCTTTTTAAGGAAGATTCTTTACCCTTTTCCTTAGGCTTAAAAACTTGTTTAACTGCGGAATACCGAAGAGACAAAAACAAACCTAAACAGATTGTTAGAGATTATTTGAAAACACAAATTGATGAAATATCTTCAAGTGATACTAGGTTTTTAACCAATTTTTTTTAAACAATTACATCATATTATAATGTATTTTAACATATTTTTAAATAGCATAAATACACCTATTAACGAAGAATTACGCTTTGTAAAAAGGTACCTACCTCAAAAGGTAGTAATGACCTATTTATTCTGTCACAACTGATAAAAGTGACATTTGCGGCCTGCATTTATATTTCCATATATAATTATTGTAAAGCTTAATAGCTAATAATGTTTAAATCTGATATTAACGTAGTTGGTAACATGGTAACTTACTTAATATTGAGTTTTCCTCGTGTTAAAATTACGCAAATATTGATATTTTTAATGAATGTCATTCATAGAATGACAGCTGTCACTTGAGAGAACCGGAACCGCAGTTAAGCAAGAAGTCTTCAAGCCCAAGGAAAAGGATAAGAAATCTTCCTTACAAAGTACGGAAATAACCCTCTAGGACCATAATCATAGAATTTAATAATTTAAACATAAATTATAATTGTTTCCGTTTTATCAGAAATTCTATTAAAATCCTTGTTATTAAGAGGAACGGCTGCGTGCCCTGTTTTATACAAAATTTAATTTTGAATTTGAAGCCAAAATACCTACCCAAACCGAATGATCTTTATTTAACACAAAGGTATTAAATATCTAGTACGGATTCGATTTAAAATATGAAATATTTATTAAAGTAATCAATTTTTCATCATTTTGCAGGCAATTGTAACTATTATTTGCGGGTGTTTGGTAACTTTCTTTTAGATTGTCATATTGGCAATGTAAATATGATTACATGAATTTAAAAAAATATATATATCATTAAAAAAATGTTTTTTCTGGTCGATATTTTAAATTATGTACGTCAAATTTGTGTTCCAACGTAAACCAGCCGTTATTAATCATTAATCTAAATTTAAGTCATTAATGAAATAAATATTTCTTTGTAATCAGCACTTTGTTAATATATACATATCAACATGTTTCGAAAGCGATGATTTTCTCATCAGGAAAACACAGAATACTCCTGATGAGGAAAGCATCGCTTTCGAAATATGTTGATATGATTAATAAAGTGGTGACTACAGGGTAATTATTAATTCATTTATTAATAATGACGCCACAAAGTGATACCAATCTTTTGAAGAAATTGTAAATTTAAATCCATCATAATGCTATTTTAACAGGTTTTAATTTTTATTTTATATTTCATTATATTTTCACAGTGGATGGAGTAAATCTTAATTTTTTTAAATTACCGTTAGCTCAAAAATAATTGCTAAAGTTGCCTCAGAAATCGAAAAAATTCGATTTCAAAATACTTCTAATCCGTACTAGATATTTGCTATACCCTTTGGGAAAAATAAATATCACTAGGTTTAGGTTAGTATTTTGGTCTCAAATCTAAAATTAATTTTTTTATGAAACAGGCCGCGCAGCCGTTCCTCTTAATGCAGATAATTAAATTAGATTTTTTCAAAGATTGGTGAAATTTTGAATCAAAAGCTTTCACTTTAATAAACAGATCTTTTATGTTAGTGAACTTACGAATAATATAATAGTATTCTTAAGTTGTTGTAGCGGAATAACAAAATCAATAGGTAGTATTCTTCTCTTGTAGTGTGTTCTGAAATTGGAGCCTAATATTGCACCATTAACTTTCTGTTAAATCTTATGAAATCGCGTAACAGAATGTGCGTGTGATAGAAAAAAAAATTGGAAAAAAGCATAGTTTTCATACATTAAATGTTACTTATCTCCATATATAAAATTAATGTTTGTCTGTTTTGCGATTTTCTCGAAAAATACTCCACTGTTTTCTTCGAAAATAGCACAGTTTATTTTTATTTGTGCCTTGAAGGTTTGGAGAGTAGTTTGAATGAAATCCAATATGTAAAACTGTTGCTATAACGTTTTAAATTTAGTATGAAAAACATTGAACCCGCCATGCCGTATTGAGGTTAGCCCATCGATATACCACTCTGGTTAGCCACAGATTACATATTCAATAGAAGAAGGTTTATTTCGGAAGAATAATTTCAAAATTGAAATCCAAAGTAGATACCTACTGAAGAAAATTTTATTATATATTTCGAAAAATAATTTTTTTTGGATGCAATAAAGGTTTCAAATGATTTATTTTTCTTTGTTTAGAGATAGTAGATCGCTGTCAAATCAATTACATCACCCAAACGACATGCAAGAATTCACAACTTCATAACTTTATTCCAAAATAAATAAATAATCCCGAGCAAGGCCGGGTACACATCAGCTAGTTTTTGATAAAACATACACATTTTATGACGATTTCTCGAAATTTCGAGATTGTTAATTTACTCGTCTAGTAAATACCTTAAAAATAACTTCGTTCCTTTTTTTAATAGTTTTTCAGTTAGTTTGAATTCTAGTAAAATGGTAGCTTAATATTAATTCACTTATGAGTTCAGTGTTCCAACTAAAACATATCTCCTCCATGTTACGATGATAATGAGAATGATTAATACCAGCACTGATCCGATCATTAAGCTCGGTGTTAAGTGAGCGAATTAATTGTACGCGAGTAAACCCGGTAGGTACCACCTAATGATAAAGTAACTGAATCTGTAAGAGCTGTGTCGCCGCGGTTTATCGCGACTTGTACTGATCTCTTGATACGGAACTTTATTGATATTAAGGGGTGACGGTCATATACGGAAGTGCCCGATATATCAGGCAAAACATGTTTACACTTTTGACAGCATAATTATTTATAGCCGCTATTGTAACGGTTATAGCGTTAATTAAGTAGATTGAAATTAAACCTTATTTGGTATCCTATAAAGCCTAATTATTACTGTACATTGGGTCGTAGGTTGAATTTGCTGTTTCAATTTCGTGTTATATGTTTGTTTTTATTTTATGATTCATGATAATTACATTAAAATATTTTATGAAGTAGAGAATCGGACAGGATTTAGTTGCCCTAAAATGTTGCTGATTGGAAAGGAAAATTACTGGTATAGTAGTGAGATATGGTTGTCCATGTATATCCATATATGTCGGTGGGGGGGAGTTTAAATAGCTACAATTTTATCTTACTCGTCGTTATAGAAATGAAAATAGGCGTTTTAATTAACATTTTTTTACTTATTTTTAAATCAACTATTGCTTTATAAAAATTCGAAACCTTCAAGAAAAATAGCACTTACACAATTTTTTTTTTTGATTTACTTCGTTCTGAGAGTCGAGTCATAAATTTGTGCTATTTTGAGTAAGTACTAATGAAGTTAGAAAATGTTTTCTAAATTAATACATATTCATAAAATTAATAAGAACTACTTTGTTTCTACCACTGTTTTCAAAATATAAATATATACATGTTTCGGAAGCAAAGCTTCCCTCATCAGGATATACGGTATACTAAATAAATTATTTGTTTATACTTGTCATTATTTTTTAGTATACTGTCTATCCTGATGACGGAAGCTTTGCTTCCAAAAGTATAGATATTTTTATAATAAAAACAGTTGTGTGTACAAAGTATTTCTTATTAATTTTATTAATAATGACGCCAAAACACATTTTAATCTTTTAAGTAATACATATTCATGTTTTTTAAAAAACGCTCGCCTAAAAACATTAATAGGATTTTAAACATTGAAATGGCTCTCCTACCAAATTACCTGAAGTGAGTTACTGCCCTTTTCCTTGGAGCAGTCGAATAGTTACACTAAGTTAATTCGTTAGTTAAGGACAACTTATGTATTATACATTTTTGTGTCATCCGAAATATTAAAACACGTTGCTTTTTTTCACCATGTCTTGCACTTATATAAAATATATTGTATATTATGTATCATGTACATCAAATTATTATTTTTATTTTTTATATTATCCGCAGCTTAAAACCTTTTTGCTTTTTTATTTTCTCAGTGCCATGCACTTATACATTATTATACATACTCGTATTTTGGCCTCAAATCCAAAATTAAGTTTTTTATGAAACAGGCCGCGCTGCCGTTCCTCTTAAACACAAAAACAATTAATAAAAAATACTAACAGTATTATCCCCACATTCGCGCCATTCGCATAAAAATATAATATATTTATAATTCAACGTTTTTTTTACCCTGAAATAAGTTTCGGGGAATATGTTTTTTTTTATATTTTATTTTAAGTACATCACGATAAAAAACAGAGCTAATAATATTTTTATCCCCTAAACTGAAAAGTCACGCTGGGAGAGGCTAATAGGAAGCATCTCGGCGAGTAGCAGGTACGTCGAGGAAATACTTTTACGGTGTAAAATACGTGTTTACTAGAACGTAAATATTTTATAGAAAACAGGAAAAGCTCGACGGCGATGCGCAATGGAAAATAACTTTTTTCTGCGATGGTTCACGAGTCCAGACAGAAGTCTCCCCAAACAAAATACAACAAATGTCATGTTTTTAACGAATCCCCCGAGAAAAAATGTCAAACTGGTCCGAGGAAAATACAAAAAAAATTGAACAGTGTCCTTTCGTTTTACTTCCGAGAATTGTTCATACACATCTTGAAGTTTGCGGATCAGGTCTTTTAGAAGCATAGAAGCATTCGCCCTCTCTGAAGTATTCTTTCATGAAGTTGGAAGAAAAGTAAAAAGCCGGCGATACGCCAGACTCTTGAGTTATTTCTCTCTGGAATTTTATAATAATTAAACTTGTACTTTGAAGTTACTTACAAACACAATGGGGAAGGTGCATCGGTTACTCTTTTTCACGCAAAAAAATGCGGGGTTCGAGAAAAACCTTTGGCTGGAGTATTTACTTTGTTTATTTAATAGATTCTGAAATATGTGTAATATTTTCTGTTGAAGATCAACAATATAAAAACCGCCATTTAAGAAATATTTGATATTCTATTAAGGGTTGCTGTCCAGATTGGGTAGGTCAGAATAAATTTCGAGTCATGTGCTATGTTAATAACTTTAAATTATTTCTAACGTTTGCCTCCTCAATATGTCACACTCCCTAATTGTATTGTTGCTTTATACCACAGCATCACAGACTTGAAATAAAACAACATTTAACCTTAAAATTTTACCTTGAAGGTATTGCCGAATTTATTGAGTTCTATGGCATGTCCCTTACACTTTACTCAGATATTTACGAGTTACAAACTACTACTTTCCTTGTACAAATTTTAGGGGTTCCTTAATGTTCTTTTGGAAAGGTAAAGACACATGACTAAGCCTTCCACTTAACAGAATAATGCAAGTGGTGATGGAAAACAACGTAGGTAACGACGGAATTGCGTGCCTAGCGGGCTCGGGCTAGAAGATCGATTGCTGGTACCAACATATTCCCAAATGTTCAAATAATAACATGTGGGGATACGCTGAAATAGCCAATGTAGTAGGGAAACATATTGTGCGTTATATAATATGTTTATAGTTCTGGGTACTTCTGAAAATGGTAACTTGGTGTTTGTTTCATGATTAAATATTTAGTTCTGGTTGTAAATAGGAGGGAAATCAATGTGTTTTGTAACATTTTATTTATTCTTATCACCAATGCCTAGGTAATTTGTAGTTATTTTTATATTGTACGTATGTAGGTAAGTCACCAAAGGTAATTTGTAGTTATTTAAAAAACGGCATATATAATAAGTTCTAGATTTTATAATAAGATCTAGGTAGTAAGAAGTTATATTTTTTTAAGCTTGTAGATGTTTATGACTGGCAGACATTTAGCCATAGGGGCGCGTAATGATTTGTAGGTTTTTAAAAGCGGTAAACAGCTAAGCCATTTGTAATATATTGTGTTTATTTATAAGCGGGAAATAGCAAAGGGTATTCGTAATAGCTTGAAGTTATTTATAAGTGGTAAGATCTACCTACCGTAAACGTTTCTACGTTTGAGACAAGTACTTGTTATAGGTTCTAGGTTTTTTTTAAGTACTAGATAGGTAGGTTAGCCATAGATATGTGTAATTATTTATAGTTATTTACGACTTTATATACCCAATTAGCCACAAGCTAATAAATCGTAGTTAGCGTGTTAATTTAAATATCGTAGATTTTCAGCAGTGATAAGTTTTTTTATATAATTAATAAACGTTTCCGGCTTCTCGACTTGACAAGTGACTTAAAAAACGACATTGCCATTGATTTATTTAATTAATTTATTTATACTTCTCGTGTCGGAGATAACTAAATTTTAGATTCCAAGTTCAGACCAAAATGATAATGAAGATACAACGGTCGATTAAATCCTGTTATAAGAACAAAAACATCAGCTTGTTAAACTTAATTATAGATGGCGTGTTTCCTGGTGAAGTATTATTATTTTCTTTATTCTAACGAGATACCCGTCCCGCTCTTCTCGGTAGCGGATATTTGTTTTTAAGTCACTCTATGGCCGGAAAATGGAAGCTTCTCGTATTTCTATTTCGAATGGGAAATAGATTGCTAATGTCTGTTTCTCGTATGCGAGCACTCTGCCCAAACAGAGGAGACCTGAATATTATTCGGTTTAAGGGGACGCTTCATAATGTTCGGTCTTGTAGTTCGTCGAAGATGTTGCGCTTACGAAGGTACGAAACACAGGATCGGTAATGGTTCAACAGAACGGTTTGTTTGGTATGCAAGTTTGTCATTGACGTGCATTGTGCAATAGACAGTTAAAGTAAAATGATTTTATATTAACCTTTTCTTCATTTTAATTGACCTAGTGAGAAATGCTTTTTTTAATGTTCTTTTATAATATCTCAAGGCGATCTTCATAATTTTAGATGTTATTATTACAATTACGAATCGTGGCTTTCATCCAATTATTAATTATTAATAAATTAATTATCAAATATACTTATATTCCTGATGAAAAAAGCATCGCTCTCGAAACATGTTGATATCTGTGAATATTCATGTAGTGATGAATATAAAATATATTTTTAATTCATTTATTAATAATGACGCCACAAAGTGAATACCAATGATTTAAAGAAATTATAATTTAATTATTGGTCATTTTATGTATATATTCACAATGTAAACAGTTTTTACATTGACACAAAGCATGTATTGATTTGTATTGCAATAAAACATTTCCATACATTTCGTTGACTCATCTCATTCCTAAAACCTGATATAACTTAAAAAGGAAAGGTAAAGAATCCAAGATAAGAATTATATGTAGCTCTCCATAAAACATTATATTTTAATCCAATCTATTTATTTTTATCAATTTTTATAATACAAGCATGTTTCATAAATGTCACGTTTCTGTCTCAAAGAAATAAATAAACATTAAATTCATACATGTGTCCTGATGAGGATAGCTTCGCTTTAGAAACATGTTGATATGTTATTAAGAGAGTGAGGAAAAAGAGGGAAGGAAGATGATGAAGAGCCCCACGAGGGAAGCCGGTGTTAGGGGTGTTGAAAGGAGGGAAATGGGGAAAAGAGAGTTGGTGTAAGGAAAAGCAGTGTGACTCACCCTGAGATTGTATTCAGGACTAGTCCCTGCTCCAACATGGCTTAGCTCAGCTTGGTACAACATAAAGATTCCTTTTCTCAAGGTCGAATGGGTCGGCCGCAGCTTTAAAATTGGAGTGGGTGTCTACTCTACATTAATTGACGAGATGTCGTGCTTTCAACTCATAATTTATTGTAACAAAACATGGTCATACAAATTATATGCGGGTTTCACAAAGAAGATGGCATCTACACTATTCTAGACTATCCTCTCTCTCTGAAGGAGCTCTAACCGGACAAGTTAATGGGGGGAGACACACATGTACAGCACATAATAAGAACGAAGTTGATAGCGGCTTACATGAATAACTGATGGTCAGACGACGCCGTCGGCAAGCCGGAGTCTATGTGGCCAGCGTTCAAAGTACACAGGTATTAATCATTTTCACACTGAGTTTATCAGTAAAAAGACACCATACTAGGTGTTTACAAGGGGTAATATGGTAACTATCTGCTATAGGCCCAAGCCCGTGTGCAGTTGATGTTTGCGTGTCTGGAATTTGGATGATGCAATAATGAACGGCTGCGTGCTCAAAAGAAGCACGCAGTTGATTGCTCTGAGGTCGGAAAGGGAATGCGTAATGGCGAGCGATGGGCTCGCTTCGCGAGGTCAAGCCGTTCTACGCGGTCGGAAATTATCTGTTCCGCTTTGACTCATTGGTTGATTAACAAAGATGGCTGGCGGAAGCTCACCGGATTGGTTGATTGTGGTAATCTCCGGCGAGATGTGCTGTTATTGGTTGTAGCGTTATGTTTGCAAACGAGAGATTAGAAGTTTTCTAAGATAACAATGTGTATATTAATATAGTGGTGATTACAAAGTATTTTTTAATTAATTTATAAGTAGATTATTAAAATAAATATTTCAACATTATTTCTACTCTCGTTGACGATAATATTAACAACTTGTAACATCTCCCGCTATTGTTCGACTTTATCTCAGTATTCGTGGGTGAATCTGATGGATAAAGTGCGGGAAGATTTGGATATAAAGCATGATACTGGAAATAAAACCCTATTCACATTTAAACATAGTATTTATTGGCTCTAAAAAACCCCGACAATATTTTAGAGAAAAGATAAGAGTAGAGAGGAGTATTAATTCAAAATTAAACGGTTTAAATGATAAATGATGGCTCTTGTGGACAGATTCTTCTCCTCAGCATCAGGCAAGGCCGCTCCAGTCCTGCGGTTCACCGATTCCCACGATCATCTTCAGCGAAGTCTATGACGATACTTCGAAAGCGCCATCCCTCCCGTGAAAGCTTCCGTGGGGTTCAGTCAATAATATGTGAGGATGCTACCTTAGGTCATGTTTGGTCGTCGATATAGCTACCGACTCTCGTGTCCGTTCATCCTCCTTATAATAACCTTACAATTTGGCCATCAGTAAACTAAAAACATACCCACTTTGGGTAGATTGGGTAGATGCACCCCGGCGTCAAACAGAAAAGAAAAAATAACACATAATCACTCCCTTCAATCACGTCGAGCTCCACGGCCCATGTCAGGTTATGTATGACGCCATCTTGTCTTCGCTCTCTTCCGTCGGATGTCTCCCATAGACATTTTCTCAAATCTCTTCCGTAGACAATAGAAGTGATGCCTTTATAAGCGGGGTCAGTATTTACGTTACAAACTCTCAAAATGATACATGAAACTGAAAAGACATAGAGAAAAAAATCACGGTAGCAGCTGGGACTCAAACTCAGGACCTCATGGTCTATCCGGGACTTTGCACTCTATTCGACCGAGCTACAGCTACACCAATCCATTCCGTCAATTTTATTGGTATCATACTTCAATTTCTAACTTATAACAAGTTAGAAAGACAAGATTCTACATATATTTTATTTTTAATATTTAGATAGTGTCTTGGATGTACTTATCCGTGTCTTTTCGCTTTTATGTTTCATTTTGAGAATTCTCTATTTTATCTTCAAAGATTAAGAACATACTACAGGGTTTATAAACTTCAATAAGGTATTCCAAAAGTGGATATTAATTTTACCTAACACTTGAAAAAATTGTATAAAAACATTATGACGTCGTTATTTGAATATTCCAAAGCTTAAAGTATCATTAAGAAAATGACGCTGCTAGAAGAAAATAGTTGCAATGTCCAAGGTTTATCAAAAGAAAAGTGAAAGACCATTATTCAGACTCAAAACGCTTCTTGAAATGACCTCGGATATGCTTGGTGACCAGGTGTGAATAGAGAGATACCCCCCAACTTTCATTTTCCTCATCTTCTTCCCTTCCTCACTCCTTATAGGGATCCATTGGCTTCGGAAATTCAGAAACATAAGGACTTGCGCGATTATTTCTAATTTTGAAACTGTCAATTTATGGTGAAATTCAATATTAAAATGATTTTTTTTGATAAAAAAACCTTTGTAACTTTTTTCCACTTATTTATTTTCGACCGGACCGGTTTCACCCTATCACGGGCATCCTCAGACTGGTACGATGAATATTAAATCTATGGTATATATTACATGGATGTCGGGAGTGAGTTCCCTGCTTTCTAATATTGTTTTTATTATTTGAAATTTATTTTATTGCTGACGGTACTGTTTATTATGTTTTTAAAAACTAATTTCGGGATGATTTATTACCCTCTGGAAGACGGATTACATTGTCTTTATTTACCGAATCTATGTTTACTTTATGTTTGTATTTATTCATTGTACCAGTCTGAGGATGCCCGTGATAAGGTGAAACTGGTCCGGTTGAAAAAAAATAAGTGGAAAAAAGTAACAAAGGTTTTTTAATAAAAAAAATTCATTTTGACTTATGCGATATTCACATGAAAAATCTATACCTTCCTTAGTAATTAATAAAACCATTCATGCAAAAAACATTGAAGACGTATTTTGAAAATACGTAATCAAGATATTTTTCCACTGTTAAAATACCAACTTCCTTGCGCTGGCCCTGTAGCCTGGCGGGTGTAGTCAGGTAGGGTGACTTTATCCCCTTGGCACGTGAGCCAAACAGGAAATTGTGCCGACTTCATCTCACCGGCCGTGTGTGAGTTATGTTTCTTGTTTATCCCTTTCCACTCGCAACGCTCGTCGCTCTATTTCTAATACTTCCTTTGATGTTTCTCCGTAAAGTGCCGAGTAAATACTCTTTTCCAAACAGAAGACCATTATGTCAAAAACAAACGTCACGGTCAATAATTAGAAATCAGAAAACATCAATATTGCCTGTTTTTTTAATTTTTTTAATTTAAATAACGCATAAGTGTCTGGCTGCTTCCAAGTGTTAGGTGGTGGGCTATGGCGACCCCGATGAAGTATGCTCTGAGGCTGAAATGAGCAAAGAGAGAAGGAGATAGGGAACACCTATTTTTTTTTATGTGAACTCAGTTATTACTGAACATAACCTGACTCGTCTTAAAATATTGCGATTTTTGCACTGTTATTGCGAATGTGTTCTTTTTATATCGCTTTCTATATACTCTATAATATTTTGTAATTTTATAACATGAATATGTAACCTAGGAGTATTGTAGGAGTAATATTAAAAATAAGTATGAATGTATAAATATAATATATTTATGTGTAGAATGTGAAAGGAGCACTATAGGAATACCACTGTATGGAATTAGTTAACCATTATTTTTAATCATTGTATAAAATAATATTAACATAACCCAAATGAAACATGAAATCGGAAAAAAAAACGATAGAAAATAAATCGCATCTGGGAGACTGGGAGATTTGTAAATATTATTCTCCATTTTTAATCCCACATAATTGGCAGCTATCTTTATAATGATTACAAAGTTCCTAAGGAACACTTATTGAGATTTAAAAAATATATATATTCTTTACACTTTTATAAAAAAGTCAATAGATGTCTCATATAAAAAAAAAAATCGGATATTAATCCCAGACATTGTCTAGGTTGCAATTGTGTTATATAGGATTTAAGATGGAAAATAATATTCACAAATGAATTTGAATTTGAGATATAATATCGAAGAAGATGACATAAATTGAACTGGTATCATTAGCTAAGTTGGTTAAGCGGTTGCCCCGTATAAGCAGAGGTCCTGGGTTCGAGTCCCAGATGCAACTGAAATCTTTTTATTTTCTGTCGTTTTTACCGTTTTCATATTTCATTTGGGTTATGTTAATATTATTTTCTATAATGATTAAATATTAAAATGACGTTTTTAAATCTCAATAAAATAATTAATAATTAAAATAATTAAACATTATATTTAAGTTTATTACAGTAAAGCACACTTGAAGTTAAATAACTAATGCTAATAATTAATGCTATGTTATTTATTTATTTCTATATATTATACAGTACCAATTTACATATTACTTTTTTAAAAGTATTATAAAGGTACTTCTTGTGGTGTTTTATAATGTGGAGTGTAAGGTAGGTTTCAAGAGGTGATACTGTGAATGGATTGTTATATATATTATGGCAACCTCTCTAGGAGAACCTGTGCTGAGGTGTTGACGTAGATAATAATAATAATAATTGGATTTGTGAAAAATCACCTCAAGGGCGCTGTACAAATCTTAATTCCTATTCTTTATCTAATTATGCAGATGTGTTAAATGTGGTAAAAGTATTGATGTGTATTGATTAGTTTTGTTTTAATGTTTTAGTTTTGCTATATAAATGTAAATTAGGTTTAGAATATGAAGAGAAATACATTTTTTGTTTTTGTTTTTGGTTACAGTAGGCAAATCCTTTAAAACCCAGTACCTGGCTATTCATATCTAGTCACCAAACACACTAAAATAAATTAAAGCAACGTTTCAATTCTGAATGGTGGTAAATCACCAGGGCGATTCTTACGGCCGTTCCTTTCAACTTTTCGATTGATCAATCTGAAGTACTGATCAGCCTTCTTGACTGTTTCCAAATATCTTTTATCGATGATTATCCTAAGGGTGCCCGCCCACTTTCATAGATAAAACAATGACATCAAAGTAAAAACTTTCAATTAAATTAAATTAACACAGATGATTTGACATTGTATTTATTATGAATTTACACCATTTGTTTTAAATACTGTAATACACGAACCAATATTTTATATTTTATAAAGTATGTGTTTAAAATGTATTGGTGTTAACTTGAATTTTGAATGCCGCGAACGTTTCGTGTATTTGGTATTTGACGCTTCTTCTCTATAAAAAAACAAGCCCAAACGTAGCTTATAATAAGTAAAATAAGTTACGCTCTCTTCAATTTTATTTAAAAAATACAAAAAACATGTTTCTGACATTCGAAAACAGTTAAGTAAATCTTAGTGATTCAATAGAAGTCTTAGACAAACGTCATTTCTTCCAATTCCAAAATGTAAAAAAACCAATCGGACAAATTAGTTATAAATAATTTAGAATATTATTTTTTTATTCGTTACCAGAAAAAATCTGAAATATAAATAACAATTCAAAAGATATTAAATTTCACCTTAAAAAATACACTGAAAATATGTACTGAATAATATAATATATAAATAAACAAATAACGAAACAAAAAAAAATAACACATCCCCCATACATACAAGCTCACCTTAATTTTAAGGGTACATCTTATATTAATATTATTATTCAATAGTAACGTACCACCACCGAAAAATATTGTAACTTTAATTTAATTTTTGTATGTAATACAACTTTCTTAAATATATAAAATTTTAATAAAAATAGTTGGATCGCGAAAAATAGATCGCTATACAAATGAAGGTTTATATTTCGGTTACATGTTTTCACTCTCTTGTCAATTTTTATAACTAGTCCTTTGTTGAAAGAAGCTTTAATTCAGTAGAATCGATCCGTTAACTTGATAGTAAACATAATCTACTTGTTCGAGAGTTGCGTTGGGAAAAGCGTAGTTGTGCATTTGAGCAGTGCTGAGGCAAAATTTCGGCCGAACCGTTTCTCGGTAGGATTGGGAATAACTACCCTTAGAGTATATTTATGACTCTGACTGCCCTAATTCTTTCTATCTCGCAATGTCAGTTCCATCATGAACTTTGGAGGTTTAGCATATCCATTTAACTGATAAAAATAAAACAATACTGCACAATTATTATTTGTTCTATATTTTACAAGGATTGATCTATTAGGAGTGTTGAAACTGTTATAAAGGTAGATAGTAACTAGAAGTTTAGTGAAAATTTATGATAATTTCTCTGTTTTCTTCATCTCCATTTTATCCATCAACTTTTATGATTCGTGATTTTCATTACTGGAATTTGAAATTCTCATCAAGATAAAGTATATAAAATTTAAGTAAAATCTCCACGCCAAAACTGCACAGCTCTTCTCGAATTTAAACGGCGACGTGACAGTAATTTTCCAAAGCTGCAGCAGAATGCATTTGAGATTGAGACACGAAATTGCACTTCCTGTAGGGGTGCGGGAATCGGGCGGAAATCTGATGCGGGATATGCACCGTGAGTCTTTCAAAAATCGCCTTTTAGATTTCTGGCGTTCAACGAAGCATTTTTTATTGACAATCACGTGTATTGGGTAGTATTTTTCAATATCCGCACTGCATAAGAATTTTATCATAAAGATCTCTTTTCATACTCGTACTTTCTGAAAGAATTTGGAACATTTTCGCTACATTGACGCATACATTTTTTTTTCTTGCAGGACATGGATGTTAATCAACGTCATTGTCGTGGCTGTATCTGACTGGCTCAGCTCTCCTCTCAATGAAAGATGAAAAAAAAACAATAAATTTGTTTACATCACTTTTATTTTATACTTTTGCCGACCGGGTATCGCTACTACCGTAGCTTCTTTAGGGCAGTATACAACTAAACTATGAACTAAGATACACATGTGTTATGGATTGATAAAAACAGGCGAGTGGAGGGTCAAGGGTGGGACATCAGCAGGTACCTGCTGACCGGAAAGTGTGTGTACTTTGTTTATTGGGAATAATTTAAGAATTGGACTTTTATTTAAATTTATTTGATTATTTATGAGTCTACTATTAGTGTTTTTGGCTTTTCTTATTTCTAACGCTTCCAAGTTATCTAGTCGAATTCCTGTTCCTTTTTTATGCAGTTAACTAGTGCCTGTATTTTTATTGAATGTGTGGTCTGTTTCTAAGTACACGCACTTCCCGGTCAGCAGGTACCTGCTGATCTCCCACCCTTGACCCTCCACTCACCTGTTTTTGTCAATCCATAACACATATGTCTCTTAGTTCATATTTTAGTTGTATACTGCCTTGAAGAAGCTACGGTAGTAGCGAAACCCGGTCGGCAAAAGTATAAAATAAAAGTGATTTAAACAAAGTTATTGTTTTATTTTTTTTAAAATTATAATGTCACATCACCAAGTTACCGCTTAATATGAGAATATTATTAACGCCACATTATCCTAGAATACTACATATTGTAGGATTCACGAAAGTGCTGGTGAAGATGATGATTTACTGTATTTACTGTATAAATGGAGTCAGCAAATACCAACAATACCTCCAAACCTGTTTCCCAGATGATGAATGCTATTGGTTAATGAATGAAACTGATGATGATGAGAAAAATGTTACAGTTTATCTTGTGTTTCTCGTTGATACATTTAATTTAATAGTGGCGAGATTGCAGTGCTGTCAATTAGGTTGTTAATGATTCTATATAATACAATAAGGCCTGACATAATTGATATTGTGGCGACCACCCCAGTAGGATCCGTTGATTTAATTAGTTTATTTTATTATTACCTATTATGTTATTCTTTACCCTTTGGCTTTTAATTTTTTTTGTCATATTTAATCTTTATGATTTTTTATCCACACAATATTTGTATTTTAAAAAATTGTATTTGATATATTATCCGTATTTTGTGGGATTGCACCACCCTCTCCGAGGTCTGTAATAAACAATAAAAAATGTATCGTTAATGCACATATATACAGGCTATATCAGCACGTACCTGAAAAACTCTAACCAGTGATTCCTGACCTTATTCAGAGTCAAAAATGTAAATGAAATGTTTGTGTCCGGTAAAAGTTTTTTGGTATAATTTTTTTTTCAATTTCATACAAAAAGAAAAAGATCGCATAATAACTCAGCCGATAAACCACCCATTCCCTCACTCCGACTCCAACCGTCTAATACATGCTATTTTTTAAATGTTTTTAGAAAGACAAAAAAAAAGTCACCGGAGTCCAAAATGCCAAATACCTTTTCTACTCCAAAAAAGGTCAGGAATCGCTGATTGAAGTTTGTCGGGTACATGCTGATATATTTTGTCACACCGTTTGAAGAGCATCGCAATTACATCTTAAAACAGTCATAGTAATATTGTGCTTAATCCATCGCATTAAAATCAATCTTAAAAGAGTTATAATAATGTTGATTTTTATCTATAGCATTTAAATTAATCTTTAAATCGTCACAATAAAGCTGTTTTAAATCATACGCATACAAATCAATCATTAAACAGTTATAATAATATTGATTTTTTTTCTATCGCATTAAAATCAATCTTAAACATAATGTTGTTTAAAATCTATTACAATTAAATCAATGTAAAAACTTTGTAAAAATGCATTTTTACTAATACATTTAAATAATAATATAATAATAATAACAAAGCATTTGTATAGCGCAGTTTTGTGTTATTTCACTTCAAGTGCGCTTAAAATACCCACACGCTTTAGAAAAAAATGGATCGATAAACTTCACGAAAAAGTATAATTCTCGTATATTCTTATTAAATTCCAGATGGCTAAAGATTATTTAAAAATATATATTTAAAAAATGAAAGCTATTAGAATTTTTACCTACCTCAAACAGAGCTTCTGTAAAATAGTATTTTTTTAGATATGTTGTTTACGTAGAGACAGACCATCGATTATGATCTCTTTGTAAGGTAGGTACTTTTCATCTGTTATTTTCTTACTACTATTACGATAACGCCAATAACACAGTATGTACTTTTATAAAACTTATTTTTAAACATTTCTACCATATTCTTACGTTTGATTTTAAAACTCCCACTAAAACCATATTTATTTATTTATTCTTAAATTTAAGTAACATAAACAAAAACATTAGCTACTCATCTCACTATGACAGTCCTATATTGAGAAGAGCGGCTTTACAATTTTACTGAAACGATATATTATATATATATTTTTTAAATAACACCAAAATTTCTAACTATAAACAACTGCAGCAACATCTACAGTAAATATTGAAGTTGGGCTGTACGTTTACAGATTACAACAATAATAATTTCATTATAACCCAAACAACTATCATAAAATATCTGTGCTCCAATTACCGTCAAACATAGGGTCACCATATTTTTGTTAACACGGAGTAATGGCTAAATAATAATAGGTAAATAATAATAAGTAAATAATAATCAGTAAATAGTAATATGTAAATAATAATACACGAATAAAAATAATAAGTATTATACTTGTGTATGTAAATGTGATAACAACAGTAATTTGTTTTTTGTTTTGAAGAGTTTTATCCACTATGTACATTTGTTACTTAATTTTATTTGTCTGTCTAATTATTTCTGTACATGTTTAATTCAAGTTTAAGAACGCTAGTGAATGACACGTATGTGTACCAAATAAATGATGAACGGTAGCAAATAAATAAAATTAAGTAATAAATGTACAGAGTTATCCACTCTTTAAAAAAATTATGTATAGAAATTGTTACATGGTTAATGCCCAAGAAATTAAAAAAAACAGTAATTCGTTTCGTATTGTCTGTTAATATATATATTTTCAGTTACAACTTTTATCATTTATTCATTGTTGAAAAATTTTTTCAAAAAAACAGTAATTCGTTTCGTATTGTCAGTTAATATATATATTTTTATTTATTTTCAGTTACAACTTTTATCATTTATTCATTGTTGAAAATTAATGACTTAATTTTATGTTTAAATTTAGAACTTTAAAACTTTAACTTAAACCATGAAAGCGTAATTTTTTGTTTATAATACCCACGTACAGGCGCCCTTGTGGGATGTGTTTATTAACATTTGATTTGTAATTATATTTTCTGTACGGTTTGAAAATGTACTTTATTAATATGTATCAAAAACTGTGAAATTAAAAGAAAACAAATTCTGTGCCAACACGAGGTGTTTAAGCCCTTACACCAGATTTTGAAGAATCACTATTTTGATATGTCACAGCTCAACTTTTTTTTCCGTTGTCCTATTTGAATTGGAGACCGATCACTTCACATGGCATTTCCAGAGGTCCTGTTTTGGACTACTTTAACTACTACCTTCCACAACTTTGCCTGGGGTGGTCCACTGAATGCATTCTATCTAGAACTGCCGCCAGAATTTTGATACGCAAGTAAAAGATACTGATTTAATTTTGTAAAGGCATGATGATGCGTTTATCTGCAGGTTTTCGAATAATATTATCGCAGAACCGGATAACAATTCACACATGAAGCCTGCTGATACGATGTCGAAGGTCCACAGATTAAAGATAAACTCTTAAATCAATTCCAAATTTGAAAATGAAATTGTGCCAGCGCATTCAGCCGGAAAGATTAAAAGTGCTGATGCCAGGGGCGCACTTGCACCAAGTGCTTAATTTATTTTTAAAAATATACCAAGTCGATGTTTTAATCACCACAGTGTCATAGGGTTACCAGCAAGTTCTCCTCTCAAAGAAGTTTATGACAACGATCTATTACTTTAAAATTTCTCCTTATACTCGTAGCTAGCCCAGATACGATAAATGATTGCTTGCGATTATATGGCCAATATCTTCTTAACAAAATTTCTAATGATTTACAATTATACATTCTAATTTGGGAAGCGGGTGTGGGTACCGAATTATTCGGATAATCAACACCTCTGCCATAGGTCAACCGGAGTAATTCGTAAGGTTTGGTGCTTTAGCAGGGGTCTCCGGCTTCATGGAGTGAGATTTGTCCAGGCCTTGGTGGCGGATGCGTCTGCCCACCAACTATGTGATGGCCCGAATCGGTAGTGCCCGGTTGAGGGAGACTCCATGACCACTCCAGCCAGACTCGCCTTGCGCCGAAGTGAGAGGGATGGATACATTCGTTCGTCACTTCTGGATACACTGATCCCCAGAATCCTACCAATCTCTTATATCTTTGTCCTTGATAGAATTTACTCTCCTTACAAAATAAAACACCACACAGAATCCCCAAATATGACACAGGGCTTAATGCAAAAAAGCAAAAAATAAGACATGCTTGATTTTTAAATAAATTTATTTATTAACACCCCGAAGGACTTTTTCATATTGTAACATTTAAATGATTATGCTACGAAAAAGCTTACAAAAAATAACATGATACATATTTGGTATATAAATGTAATATATTTATGATATATATGTATGTATACTAATGTATTAGTGAATGACACAGAGAAGTTATAAAGGGAAAGGCTTTTAATTTTTTGATACTACTTTAAAAAAATAAAAAAATAGTAATAGCCTGATCTACATGATATATAATACAGAAGTGAATCATATAATATAATATGAGTGCATTACATTGTGAAAAAAAATCAATGTGTTTTTATATTTCGGGTGATGTAAAAATGTATGAAATTGCAAAATACATAATACAGTATATGATACTTAGAAATAAAAAAGAGGAACAAGTTTTTGGATTGTAGATAAGTACAAATATAATATATATAAACAAAAAAAATAAATAAAAAAAATTAAACAATCGCTCTTATACGATGCTTTTATAATTGTTGCAACATAAAAATATCGTTCAGGTATCTTTTAAACATGGGTAAACTTGTGTTAAATATATCTATAGCAGAGGTGAATTTATTTCCAAATATACTCGTATGTAGACGAGAAATGGGTGCATGCATTTGGTAGTTAGTCCCAGAATTATTGTTACAGAATAACATATTTTGCCGAGTTTGTCGATGGGGTACTTTGAAGTTGATTAGTTGCAGGAGTTCACAACAGTCTAATTCGATTTTTAAATAAAAAAGTTAAGTCTGTTATTTTTATTCTGTTTCCTAGAGTATGTATTTTGAGTGTATTTAGAAAGAATGTATAGTTTATGTGTTGTATTGGTATGTGTAGTTTGAAATTAATAAAACGTAAAAATTTACGCTGCACGCGTTCAACATATTTTTTATATGACTGACATAGTATGGGGACCGCACTATTGAATTGTATTCTAATATGCTGCGCACTAATGATAAATATACGATTTTTATAACTTCCAGCGAATCAAAGTCTTTGATAGTTCTAATTATAAATCTTAATGTCTTCATACCTTTATTAGTTATTTGTTGTATGTGATTTACAAAAATTTAATTGCGTTTCAAACAAAACTCCGAGATCACTAATTTCGTTGACTTATTCCAAGATTTTGTTATCTATAGCGTAGTTAAATGATAACCGGGTTTCGATTCGACAAAATGTCAGTGTTTTGCATTTATCAACGTTGAGAAATAAGTTGTTAGCGATACACCTATTATGTAATATATCGATGTTTAACTGTAAGATTATGGAGTCGCTAATATTGAATATTTCTTTGTATAGTTTAAAATTATCGGCAAAAAGTAGAACTTCTACATCGTCGAAACAAGTTATGATGTCATTAATGATTATTAGGAATAGAATGGGACCGAGATGACTTCCTTGCGGCAGACCACATCCTTGGAGAAACAAATTGGATGTGTTCTGTGTTTTGGTGAATACGATGGTGGATATGATTTTATATTGTTGGAAAATGTTTGATATAGTTTTTGATAAGGTTTGTTCAATATCACTATCATCAGTCAAAAAAGTCCAATCAGTATTAGTTAGCTAATAATTAATAGAATCGTAATCGGCGTTTTTGTGTTGTTTGTTTAAATGATGGCTTTCGTTATCTTTTCTCCAATTAAGAATGTGTTAAGCACTGTAAACTGTACGTATATAAACATAAACCTTACCTCAAACAACTATTAAATTGCGAATGATTCCGTCTATTTGTTGATATGACTAACAACGTATAGCTGATACAATATCAGTAAATACGTAAAATAATTTTAAAAAATACGTTTTTATGAACATCGATACTAAAACATCCAGAAATCCTTTTGGTGAAACATTATTATGAACTAAATAGTGACAGGTTTTATTTGCGGCGACCAAAGTTGCCCCAGTTCATCTCTGCACCCGGTGTTGCTATGTTGCGCCTAGTTTTCTGCTTCCGGAATTTAATTCGGCCTCGTTTTTCAGCAGCGTCGCGGAATCGCCTGCTAATCCATTTAGAATAGTTATTTGGGCTGGTTCAAATGGAAAATAATTTCTACTTCTTCCCGCAGACAAATTGGGCTGGTTTGTTCCAGCCTCCGTGCTGTTTAATAATACAAGAATTAGTGGAATCCATTGCGATCTATGGACAATGACAGACAGATCTGACACCGGACAGATTATTTACTAAGTGTCGCTTAGTGTCTATCTCCTTTATTCAGTCCGGGATTTCGTCTTGATTGATTTAGGGTAAACGACACGAAAACTTTGCAATGGTAATTGAATCAGCTAATTGCGAAATGCTTGTATTTTATTCTATTGAAAATGAAAAATAATTTTATTAACGAGATTAACTAACTAACTACTAGCAGAAGTAAATAGAAATAATGGAGCGTTACCTTACTCGGTCTTGACACATAAATCATTTGTCATCCAAATGCATATATCGTCGCTTACAATGTAATAAGGAACCCTAGTCAATTTTTTTATCAATATGACAATACAACTTAAATACGAGTATATTATGTTTAAAGTTAGTTTTCATAGTAAAAATAATTTTCAAAGTTTCAATTTTTCAAAGCCCGCCAAAACGTTTCTAACAATGGCCAGTCAGTTTTGAGGTTAGAATATTAATTGTCAAAATAAGGATGAGCTTTACCGTACATCATTTTATATTCTATTCATGGTAAACCATAACTAAACATAAGTAATACAATAATTTACCTATTTAGAAACTTTAACTCAAAGAATAATAATAGTATTGAACATTAACATTATTATAATATCCATATTGATAATTGGTATGCTGATGAATACTGAGTTTTTTAAAAATTAATAATAGTTTTTTATATTGAACAATAATTATATACCTTAAAGTCATCCAAATTAAGTGTAAATTTCGAAAAACTAAAAAAATATGTTTTTAAAATATAAAACAAAATTGAAAAATAAAAATATTCATACTAATACAGAAACAGAATGCGCACGTGAAGTCAAATGTTCCAAATGCAATGGTACCAACATAGCAAGGTGTTTTGATGAGATGATTTTTTAATAACTTTTAAATAACGATTTATAAATTCAACGTATAATTGTATATATTAAAAGTTATATATTTAGAATCGGAGTTTGCTGTTCAACATGACCATGTATTTTTACAGCTATTATATTTTTCACTGGAGTTCCTTATTCCATAAGTTTTGATGCATTTGATAATGCCATGTCTTCCCCAGGGATCTTTGAATTCTTATTTTATTAACTTGCTTATCATATTTTCTGTTTAACATATTTTTTATTTAATATCTATGAAGCATTTACGTGGAATACTAGGTACATTATGTAAGTATAGTAGTATATTAGTAATGCATCATAAGTATATATATATATATTTTTTTTTATTGTATAATATTATTTATATACAGTGGGAATTTATACCCGCTAAGCCACTGCAAGTAGCTTATCAGCAGGAGTTTATTTCAACAATATACGAGTAATACAACAATAAATAACAATCATCATACAAATGTAGGGCAAAATTGGGATATAGAGGCGCATGCATGTTGTGATCAATGTACATAAGTTGGAATTTTTTTTTTTTTTTTAAATAATGAAAAAAGCATTACAGTTTTGTTATTGAGATACTAGAGTCCAATTCGATAACACGATTTAAATAATATTATAAAAATATCAATATCATAAACAATATCAAAATTATAAAAGTACCAAGTGTTCATATTATTATTATTTAATATTAAGATCCAAATCATGGAACAAACAATAACAAAAATGTACCTACTTATAAAACACAGTATCTGAAGCATGGAATTACTATGTTAACCGCGAAAGTTAACTTAAAATATTAAAAGTATGTAGTATAACAGTGCAATTAAATATAACAACAATAAAAAAAAAAGTAAATGCAATATATACATAAACATGGAGTTAAGTTTTATACAAACCAGCAAAAGATACAAACCGATAAAGGTAATTAACCCTTTCTCACCCAGAGTAATTTTAATAATACACAAACTTTGAGAATTATTTACAAAGTACTAACCCTGTTCATTTGCGGCTTTTTTTAAATGATTTAGTGATCTTTTCCTGACAACACTATTTTTTGTCGTTGGGTTGGATGCTCTGCGTACACACTTTATATCATAAATCAAAACCCATGTTCGCTCTTTTTGGAATTCTGTGATTCGACTTCTCTACTACCGTAAAATACACAATGATATTGTTATTTCATTTGTTTTATTATTTTTATTGAAAGAATAATGTACATTCTTACAGATTACAAGCAAATTCTAAACAAAAAGTACATATTATATATGTTTTTATCGTCCCAAAAGTTCTCAATGAAAATGTAAATAAAAAAAGTTTATAAGGTAACAAAAATGTTTCACTTGTCTACATACTTATTAATTATTTACCACTCAGAGCCAGTCATTTTAAAATGATGTTGAACATTTCCTAAACTATAAGTAAAAAAATATATTTAAATATACCGAAAATTTGCAAATAATTCCACTACACACAATCTAACGTCAAATATTTTTTTAAAGAAATTAAATTGGGTGAGAAAGGGTTAAGGTAAAACATATCACGTAAAATAAAAATACATGAAATTAACTATCTTTAGATAGGATTGAAATTATTTGTTTTCAAAAACTAATAAGAAATAAATTGATGAGCTAGCAGTGTTTATAAAAAAAGTAAATGAATTCTAGGAATTGGTAAATAACTAGAGTAATTATTATTTATTTATTTGATTATTCGCCCATCTGGGCTTTTACCTGGATTTGAAATCATAATATAAAGATCTATCATAAGTTACAAGTACATAGAGATTCTAAACAATAATGTAATGAACACAATCGTTTGACAGTGACCTTAAATACAAAACCAAAACAATATTATAACACAAATCATTAATTCTTCCTAATTTTGAAAATGTCAATTCATTGTGGAATTCTATTTTAAAAGGAATGAACATCTATGATATATATACTATAGTTTTAATTGTGCCAGTCTGACGATGCCCGGGATAGAGTGAAACCGGTCCGGTCGAAAATAAATAAGTGGAAAGAGTTACAAAGGTTTTAAAAAAAAATCATTACAAATCATTAAGGTTACATTATCCACGCTACAATAGTACATATTGTAGGATTCATCAAAGTGCTGGTATAGATGACGCTTTACTGTATAAATGGAGTCAGCAAATACATCAACAACATATTGAAGTTATTGTTATAATTAAAGGTATTTTTGCTTCCAATTTAATCAATTAGAGATTTTGAATAAAAATAATAATTCATTTAATACTCTTCTATATGACAATTTAAGAAGTATAATTTCAGTACTTTACACCATTCTACATATCTACACCATCAAAGCGTTCATTGCTTAATCTTGTTCGCCAGGCTAAAATCGTCTAATTATTTAAATCGGGTTATCCTCATTAGTAATAATATGATAATAGATGGTTTTACCACATGAATGCCTAGGGGATCTCATTTCTACCACATTCAGTGTGCTCTAGTATGTTTGGTAATGTTTTTGTAAAGCTTTTGTTACAAAACTCGTTCACACGAACCTAAATTACAATATTTGACTTGTGGTAAATCAGCTTTTCCTTAGTGATGCGCAAATCGTGATTCGAGTAACACGTAGATTTATATCGTGTGTGAACATAAATAATTTAATGCCAGTGTTTGAATATTTAATATTACTTTTTGTACATATTGGCACTATTTTTACTCGCCTCACTAAACAATGTTAATAAGTACAGAATATGTTAGATTACTGTACACTGCACACAATAATTTTTAGGAGACAAAAAATAATACATTTGCTAATTGAAGTGTTAATAATTTGTATCGTTATAGAATTACATTGGAATTATCCAACATATCTGCACTTTTTCAGATGAAGAATATGCGATTTTTTAATACAAAATTAAGGCTCAGTATTTGATGTAAATTAAAAAAAAAAAATTTTAATGGTAGGTTTTTTGTGATTGAAATCAGTAAATTTGTTAGAAAAAAAACGTTAAATTACGCAGTACGCATTAAATGTTTTTTGTTGTTTATTTATAAAAAAACAGTTTTTTAAATCATTAAATTAGTTAACGACATTGTAAAAAAAAACTGTCGTACATCATTTTTCATTTTATGATATTTTGCGAGACTTTAAAATGCATAATTATTTTTCGATGGCTTATTATAACAAGCTAAAAGCCTAAAAGCTAGGTCCATCAATCCCTACAGTAAAATTAAAACACCCAAACTGAAAGCGCCAAAACATTAAAAATATATACAGGGTGGGGCCTAGTTTTTTAAGGCGAAAAAAAATTATTGCTGATAGACAAAACTTATTTTTGGATAATGAAAGAAGATAATTTAAAATTTTAAATCATGTATATCTACATCATTTATAATATATATAATCATGTATATCTACACGTTCCAACATGTTCAGTATTTATTTTCACGATTCTTCAACTGAAACAAAGTTTTAAGGCTGTGTTTGTATGAATGGGTTCTGGAAAATACGTGGTAGTAATTTTTGCACAACATCTTGCAGGGATGAAAATGAAGATGTTTAGGAAGAATTCGATGCACTGAACGACTGGATGATTGCCCCGCATGATTTCCAGAATCATTGGAGAGGTTTTCAAATACCGCTCTACAACCCTGCTTCAGATGATGAATTTTATTCGGCAGAAATCCGGTGGACATGGAACGTAACGAGAGTTTAGGAGCTTTAAAAATTGGTCTATCAATAATACTTTAATTTATTTTATTCATCTTCAAAAAAGGGAAGTTCCTAGGCCCTGTATTACATATGAACTGATATTTTAGCTTTGCAAAGGGAATAGAGCTTACAACATCCAGACTCAAGGTCAAATAAACCATTGGGCTAGAGATAAATCTCGCATATTAAAACGCCAAAATGCTTTACTATCTGTAGCCATTGAGTCATAAAAAGCAAACAGTAAATGAAGCGAGAAATGTAAACTGTAAACTGTAAGCAACCTGCTAGATAGAACCTGAATCTCGGATTGTCTAAGTGTAAGCAAATGAGCCGTCCTAGTTACCTTTCACAGGGATGAAATGCCTGACGGAGAAGGTTGACCATTAAAACTCAGAATGCCTTCACATAAAACCAAATAATGCCGCGCTAAACTTTAAAGCAAGAAGTTTGTTTTAATTAAATTATTCGACTTCGCTTCAATTAACTGATGTGAAATGGAAAAAGTAATTACTTTAACTTTATATCAAGCTAATGGCACTGGAAATACTGCGTTGAATTAAGCTCCAAGTTATTCTGAGAGACGCCAGCCTTAGGACAGGCCAAATTACTGCACAGCTCTTTCTAGAATAGAACTTGCTTAAGGGTTTTAACTGTTTGCTTAAAATCTCTATGCTAACAGTGTGGGAGTTATCATACATTTTCAATCAAATATTACATTTATTATCACCTTACATGCACGGTTATTAGCCTATAAGGAATTTGAGCTCCTTAACCCTTCGCTAGAAGGGTAACTGCATGAAAATATTTGGAAAAGGTAGACCAGTTAAGGTTTTCATAACATTAAACAAGTTTCAAGAGACCCAGCTGCTCAATATCCGTTGATTGAACTAGGTTTAGTCATATTAAGTGACCCGATCTAGCTATATAGGTACTCTATAGCTATCTTTTTGCCAAATTCTTTAATTCCCCACTGAATCCATGTCTTCCTTATGTAGGTAGGTAAATATATTTTAGCATGTTGGTAGATACTTATATTTTACTATGTAGGTAGGTAAATATATTTTACCGAGTTTGTAGGTACTTATATTTTACTAAGTAGGTAGGAACTTATCTTTTACTAAATAGTTACGTACCTACTTATATTTTTTTCCTGGCAAAAAGATTGTAGGTTGATGTTTATTTTTATTTCATTTTAATATAACAAACTTTAAATTAGAAGTAAATTAAAATTCGTGTGATTAACAGCAAGAACTCTCGAACAGTGAGCTCTGCTCATGATTTTTGCAAATCTTTTTCTGTCAGTTTCCATACTTTCTTTTTTTAGATTGAAGATAAAACACGGATAACAGAAGACACGATATATCTACATTAGTACTAGTGGTGGGCGAAGCGGTTCGGTTTAGTGAGCCGGATCAGTAAATCAGCTCTTTGTAGTCTACCGGTTCGGTGATCAGGCTCGATTGAACGACGGTTCGCGTCCCCCCGCACCATGCCCTCCCCCTCGCTCCCTTGGCCCTCCTAAAGACGTCCTTTAGACGCTCTTATACGATACTTTTTCGTCCAGTTTTCATGTGGATTGTCTTTACAGAGAGCTGATTTAGTGATCCGGATCACCACTAATTGGTACAGATTTACAAACTTGCGTTAAGTCCCGACATACGCTAAGTGGGATTCCCAGTCCTAATGGCTTCGGTCAGTTGTGATTTAAAAACAGTACAATTAAAACAACAAAAAAATATACAAAAACGCTAAAAAAAGATATCGTAAAAACGGTTTTACAACATAATACTGTTTTCCAATTTGCATTTTTTTCTAAAGTAAATCATAGTATGAAATTAATATAACAAGCAGATATTTCGCATGAAATCTTGTAGTTTTTCTCTTGATATTGCGCATAAGAGAAACGCTTCGTTCTTACCACGCAACACTAAGGCAAAAGTACTCAACCGTTTCCAATTTAATTACTCAATGTCCTTTGTATGTAGCATTCAACAAAAGAATAGGGACATGCAGTTGTAGTCACAGTAAACCCTTTGTAGCGTTCCTGCACCGGGTAATTTCCCGTATTAATGCCAACCCACACGTACTCGTAGATACTCGTTGACTTGCTAATAATGTCAACTTACAAAGAAGTAGAAACAATGCTGTATTATTCAATCAGTTACACAGTAGCTATTTGGCTTCGACGATACGTTTTTAAGTGTATTACTATTATGTTTAAGCAATAAGGTTGTTTGGATTTTTATATGAACGATGCGAAAAAAAATAAAAAAATAACGAGTACATAAATATGAAATACCTCATGCATAACAGGAACAATTTCAATGGCGTCGGACAGGTTAACAGCTGGGTTCTTATGTTCAGATGAGCGCATAAAACACAGCCACACATCCACACAGCACATGCCTCGTGCCCTTAAGATGTGTGTGCGTGCATGGTGCTGTGGCGGCACCCTATCAAAAGGTATTTCTACGCTATGGTAACACCTAGCTAGCACCCCCCCAGATAAAATTAAATAATGGATTCACGAAGAGCATAGCATACAGTTTTAATAAATTTATTACCAAGGATAGATCTTGGCCGTAAGTTTTTCTATATGAGTACTTCAGCACAGACGGTGGTCAAAGTGGATCCTAAAGTATTTTAATGACTCCACTCTTTCTATTTTCTGGCAGGGACATGAAGGATAGCCTAGGATCCACGCTGTAATCTAAGCATTAACTGCAGCTGCTATGGAAACGAAAATATTTAGACAATTATTAAGACCATGTTATAGTAAGATTTCGAAATGTATTGTCACTGAAGAGATGAAAGTGTATTGTGAGGCGTGTAAGAAATTCCAAAATAAGTTCCATTTTTCTATAATTCTAGCAAAATTGATCAAACATTTTCAAATATCGAAATTCTTTGAACGGTCGACACTTCATATTCAAATTTGCAACAACCGTTACTATTTAAATCGGTATGGATCACCATTTTAGAGATTATCCATTCAGTGCGTATTAAATTGACTAATTCTTCAGTGGAATCATAACAACTGGCAGCAGCTTTCTAACAAAGGGCTAATTACTTCTTTGAAGATAACGGGCAATTAGGTTATACAAATCCAATTCGAGTTAACATAAATTATTAAACCTGCTTGTAGATAAGCTCACTTAATAGTTTTAAAAAGGCTACCTGTCAAAATCTATTCTCTAACTAATCGGAACTCTTAAAAAACATAAATCGTAGATTTCCATTATTAATTTATTAGGTATGGCTATAAAAAAAGGTATTGAAAATTGTGAGCATATTTCAATGAAAACCGGATTATGCCATTGTAAAAATACTGCTGAAAATAAATTTAAAAAATTTACACATTTTAGAAATATTTGAAACATTTAATTAGATTACCAAAAACTATACATTGTTTTTGGAAGTAAAAATACATATGAAAACGTTTGTTAATAATTTCCAGGGACCATTGCTCAAGTTTCAAATTCATGTATTTTCTTTGTAACGGATTAAAACTACTGATTTCCCCGGTTAATGTGCTATAGACAGGCGACCCCGTAATGTCAGTGAGTTACAGCTATAATCAAAACAAAGGAAGAACAGTCATAGGACAGACAGCGGAGAGCTTGATGGCCACTTCAGTCTTCAGTTGACCTTGCTGCGGGTACCTGGTTCGTGGATCCGACCGAGTGATTTAGTGAGGCAACTTTATCGACGACTTGGATGATCAACATTTAAGTTAACTCTAATAATAATAATAATAATTGGATTACTTCTATAGCGCCGTTTTCATGGGAAAATCACCTCAAGGGCGCACTCTGGTTTACTCTTTACCTTTAAATTTAATCATGATGTTTGACTTGGCGCCCATAATTTTTTAGATTACCTTGTTACGATTACTTCCTTAAATAATGCAAGATTAATCTTTGCCAACCTTTTTCGAGTTGACATACGCCCTGAGATTATTATAGAATCAGTAAAATCATCTTACAAATATCATCCAACCGATGATAACATAGAGTGATAAATTGACGGCCTCCATGGTCGAGGGGTAAGGCTCTTGACTACGAATCCGAAGGTCGCGGGTTCAAATCCTGGCGTGCGCAGGTAAATTTTATTTAATTAATTTGTGCTGTTTCACAATTAATTAATTTTAAAATAATATGTTGTATATTTACGCACGTTCCAGAGTGGAAGATACTCTCAGTATCGCCCTGGTGAAAGACCACCATTCAGAATTGAAACGTTACTTGAAATGGCTTTTAGCCGTGTTTGGTGACCAGATCTGAATAACCAGGTATTTCCCCACCTTCCTCTCTCCCTTCTCCTTCCCCTGCCCGATGCCTTCAGCCTCACAAAATTCCCTAGTTGGGGATGCCATAGTCTCACTGGCTCCAGACGGTTGGGACTTTTGTGCGGTATTCATATATAAAAAAAAAATTATATTGAATAAATCGTATGTTACACATTGAAATTTTTTTAAATTTAAACTGCTTATTAAAATATCTTTAATGAAATACATCCGAGATTTGGAGGCTAGTACAGTGTTACTAAAGAATGAAGTATGCATGGTGAAAGTTATTTCGATTTTATTGCTCTGATAAGGGGCTTGTTAATCGAGCATGCCAGCAACTGCACTATTTGAGGTTAAAAGGGTCTTAATATTTTTTAGGTTAAGATAAACTTGTGAAAAAGCTGCGTTATGGAACTATATTTACAAACCATCCTGTGTTATCCAACCTTACATCATATTAGAAAAAGAATAAGGTTATTATGTTACTAGATCGTAAACTTTAGAGCTTTTCAGATGGGAGCTTGTTCCAAGACCCTAATATTCAGATTTCTACTTATGTAATGAAAAACCGTGACAGCCTTTTTCTGCGGCTGTTTTCTCCTCAAAACAATTTCGTAAAGGGTCATTCGATATTTTCGCAAAAATTTTCTAACCACTTTCACGAATGTATGTTTTTCTGAACACCAATAAAAACACACGATTTCACAAAATTACCAATAAAAATATACAAACAGAAACCAATTTCTTTATTGTCTGATGAAGACATCGGTTTTACGCAAGAAATTCTACCACGGCATGTTGTTTTTTGCAGGGAGCGAACATTTCAGATAAGAATTTAAAAAGTTATTTTGTTGAAGGATTTGAAAAGAAAATATGATTCCAAATAGCCTTACCTACATTAAATTAAAGTTACCTAAATATTTTTCGGAAAAAAAAAACTGAAAACTCAAGCCTAATAAATGACGGAGTTTCACTTTTAAATAATCCACCATACTCCGTATTACGTGATAAAAAAAATGTGTCTTTGCCAATAACGTATGAGTACACAAATATAATTTTATGAGGGCTTTAGTCTGTATTACATATCATACTAAAATGTAAGTAGGTACCTATATTATTATCGAACAGTGTTTGATCGAAATTTGTCATCATAATGGCACCTTTTCAGGACTCACTGATATTTCGTCGAAAGATTGACAAAAAATATGTTTTCTTTCGAAATAATTTTAGTTTCCTTTCGCGATTTCCCTCGTGTTTTTTATCAGCTATTTATTATTTCTACTTGGCTTAATTGACAACAGGCGATTCCCCTAAAAATAAATCTGATTCTGTATTTTTCGTGAAACATTTACGAAGTCAAATATTTTGTTTATAGACAAATCGGTAACCCTTAGACCTAGTAAACATCCCTGGCCAGTCCATTACGAGGATTGGACTATTGGTAAAGTACATTACTGGAACCAAAACAACACGGTGGTGTGGACTAAGCCAACAGAATAGACAATATAGAACTTAATGCCGAGATTTAGGAATCACGTTGTACTTGGATCGTTTGCTGTTTTTGCGTCTTAAAATCTAATTAGGCACTTCAGTCTGGATGGATAGTGGAAGCCTCGGTAATAAAATTACTCAGTGGAACAGAAGTTTATCTGTGGTCGATACTTCGGAGTGGATTGTAAAAGAAATAATGGAACTCTATTTTTTGTAAGAAATATTATTTTCGCTTACATTCTCACTTTTTAGGTAGTCATTGTTTTTGTTTTAATAACCCTTCTCGCTCAAATTATTTTGGGAAAGTGGCAATGTGAATTGTAATATAATTATATAATTGAAAATACACTTTGTATATACCACTTTACTTAAAATATATAAATATTTCTACATGTTTTTTTTTTAGTATTCATTTATTCCCGAAGATGATAGCATTGCTATCGAAACATGTAGAAATATTTATATATTTTAAGTAAAGTGGTATATACAAAGTGTATTTTCAATTATATAATTAATAATGATGCCACAAAGTTATCAATCATTTGAAGAAATTATGTAATATAATTACTTTATGATAATAATATATTTATGTTTTTTACATTAACTCCACTCACTCAGCCTTGAGGAAAATATTTTCCCTCAAGGTTTTTGTCATCTTTGAGGATGCTGTGTTGATGATCTTTTTGAGTAAAGGTAGATGTGAGCATGGGTCTTGAAGATACCCATATTGTAGGACTGAGGATTCATATAGAGTCAATAACCGTGCTGTCGTATTTAAGATCAAGTCTTAGAAACGACCCGTTCTCATGTGACAAAAGTCAACTGTTTACAAATGTTGGGCACACGTTTGGTGTGTTTCTCGACTCGAGTCCGTAAGAAGGCAGTTTGATTACAAGTTATAAATGTACATGATTACAGGTGCATCCTCAAAATACAGTGGACTAACAGGCTTACTAATATAGAGGTTTTTTTTGGTCACATTACGAAAGGTGACAAATATACGATTACGATACTGATAATTCAGAGAAAGACTGATAAAAGACGCCGCTGCTCGAATCTTGAGACCAGTTCCGTTGAGTAGTTCCCGACTGCATTTTGTGAAGATTTTCTTGATGATAGAAATCTTTTGAAAATAAGTCACAAGATGAAGAAATTATTTAACTGGTAAATTGAAAAGATTCACAGGTATATTCCGTTGTTTTCTGTTTGGAATCTAAACTTTTTGTTGCCGTTTAATATTTGCGCAAAACCGCAACTAAAAAGATTCAACATAAATAAAGTGTTGCGCTTACTAACCAAATGAGATCACCGCTTTGATAGATGCTTTCTGTATTGCCCCGGTGAAAGACTACCATTCAGAAATGAAACACGCTTGAAATGGCTTTAGTCGTGTTTAATATCCAAATCTGAAGAGCCAAGTACTTCTCAACCGTAGTTCTACCCATATTTTTCTCTTCTTCACTCCTGTTTGTCTCCCAACATACTCTAAGTGGAGATGCTATTATCTCACTGGCTTCAGACAGTCGGATGCAGTAGGAACTCTTGTGCGATATTCACATTAAGGGGGAGAGGGACGTCGGAGAGTTATTATTTATTAATTCAAAATAATGATAGTATTATTAGGCCATACGATGAACATAATGTTTTTAAATAGAAAAATGTTTGTTAAATATTTTATAAATTTACATAGTCTTAGCATTTATCAAAATCCAATCAGAAAACATACTTATGCAATGATACGGTCAGAAAAAAAGTGATATTTCTGGTTAGATTTTGATAAATGCTAAGCCTATGTAAATTTATAAAATATTTAAAAAATATTTTTCTATTTAAAAAAATTCTGTTTATCGTATTGCGTAATAATACTATCATTATTTTGAATTAATAAATAATAAATCTCTGACGTCCCTCTCCCCGTTAAAGAAAATCATCTCCTAAATACCATTGGATGGAGTTAACGAACATTATGTAAGGTGTGTAAAATAGTAATTTTTTATGTATCAAATTTATTATGCGGTAGAAAAATGAATTCAATTTGTTGCTGTAAGTACATTAAAACAGCAATCATAAAACTTATATTATATATTATATTATGACAGTGCGGCCGAGAAAAAATGTGTTCGAGCCGTCTCTTTTATAAATCAGAGAAACAGAGCTTCGGGGGATGAGAAAGAAGGAAGGGAAAGGAGGCGAAGCTGTGAAAGTAGGTCACTCAGAAGAATGCGTATATAACTATGTATGAGGATGAAATAAACAACGAACGATACATAATATTATTGTGCAGAGGTTGTAAAAAAAACTTCAATCACATTAATTTTCATATTATGCCTTATGAAAAATATAGTTAAGTTTTTTCCCTTAAGTGAATAGAATAATGTAATTCTTTAGAAACTCAATTGGAAAGCAGCAATTAACGGTCGGCACCCATAAATACTCACTTTGCGGGTTGCTAACTCAAGAAATACTACTAATGATTTATCTGTTAATTTTATATGAGCAATTAATAAAATTTATACGGCTTCTAAAGACAATAACCTCACACTGATATCTTTTGAATTCTATAAATATGTGGTAAAATTTTCAAAATTACTTTCACTGGTTGTCTAATTACACACATTTAAAAAAAATAAAATGGGACGTACTTAACAGAATTCAAGGATTACAGTTTGATGATTTTTGTCTTTTGAAACTTTATTTTCTTAACATACTAATTTTTAAATTTAAAAAAAAGTATAAAATACATTATGCATTCTATTCTCAAGAGTTAAGAAACTCATTGTGGGATCACATGCAGAATCTGCAGTACAGTTTTTAGAAACAAACATACTTAATATTTAAAACACATTATTAACATTTACAGTACATTTGTTATGAATTCTTTGGTACTAAAACACTTTTGCGATGTATTTGTATTTATTCAGTGGCGAAGTGTGTTTTACATTAGTATTAGGTACTAGAGATTTTACGTCAGAAGCATAGTGTTACTCCAACTGATATTAACTGTGTCCGTGTCTAATTGAAACTACTTTAATGTCTTCTCATAGAGAATACTTGGAGCTTACATAGTGGTATAATAATCAATGTTTACACGTATTTCAATATCAGTTGGGGAAAAATTTATCATATCATTTCTTATTGTTTAATACTAAATAATTACATAAATGGTTCGATATAATAATATATGATTAGTAATGACAATATTGACTTTATGTCAAATATACTTATTTGTAGTACTCATTGGTGCAATGATAAAGATAGTGAACCAAATAGGTTCAAAGTGTTTTCAGTCGCTGGATGGATCGGTACATAACACATTAACAGCATTTACAACACATAATTTGTATTTGTAATAAAGTCATATCACTGGTACATTATAATACAAGTGTACAGAGACATTTATTATAAAGAAACACATCACTGGTACATTATACAGTTATACTTATTACAGAGAAACATCACAGCATTAATTCTTAAGGAATTCTTTCAAATAATAGCCTTTAAACATCTTACTTTGAGACTTTTCACATTGAATTGAAGTTATAATATCGTTGGGTAATTTATTATAACCCGTATAGATTTTACAGATAAATCATTTGTGGTATTGATTGAGTTAGCAACCTCTAATGTTATGTTTAGGGCCATTTGTAAGTCCTTATGTGAAAAACGTAATTTTTTAATTTACTCCAATGCCAGGTCTCATTTGTATAATCTTAAACTTATTTTGTTACAGACTCCTTGCTTTGTTGTTCCTCTGAATCATTCAAGAGGAACTGCTGCGTGGCCTGTTTTATGCAAAGGTCACGGGTCACGTTTTTCCGAAGGTCGCGGGTTCAAATCCCGGCGTGCGCAAGTAAATTTTATTTAATTAATTTGTGCTGTTTCACAATTAATTCATCTAGTATATTTGCACACGTTCCAGAATGGAAGATACTATCAGTATGGCCCTGGTGAAAGACCACCATTCAGAATTAAAACGTTGCTGGAAATGGCTTTTAGCCATGTTTGGTGACCAGATTTGAATAGCCAGGTATTTCCTCACCATCTTCTTCCCCCTCTACTTTTCCTCCCCAATACCTTCAGCCTCACAACATTCCCCAATTGGAGATGCTATAGTCTCACGGGCTCCAGATGTTTGGGAGCAGTTGGGACTCTTGTGCGGTATTCATATATAAAAAAAGCCGCCTAGCCGTTCCCTTTAAGTTATTTTATTTATCGCGTTTTACCGTCCTCAGGCGTCACTGTCTTTTTGTCATTTTACTCGTACATTCGGTTAACGCATCTTTCTCTGTCAATTCACTCTACATATCCAAGCCAAGAGGTTCAGGAGTAAACCACGGTCTTGAAAAAACTTGTTGGTTACAGGAAACACAAAAGCGGTTGAGCATATTACGAATTTCTTAAAACGACCCATTCTCATACGATAAATAATATTAACCATGAAATAATTTTGATACGCGTTTGTGTATTGAAATATCGGTAGAGAACACACAGTTTTATAACCTGCCGTTTATAAGTCTAAAATTTATAATCCATGTATGTACAGTCAGGAATTTTTGTTTAGTGACTAGAAGTGGCAACAAAAAATATTTAAAATCTGCCACTACTCAAAATAAGCAGCGAGTCATTTTCACGGTGTGATGGAAATTGAGAAATAAAGGAACATATAAATTAGGAACATATAAATTAGGAACATATAAATTAGGAACATATAAATTAGGAACATATAAATTAGGAACATATAAATTAGGAACATATAAATTAGGAACATATAAATTAGGAACATATAAATTAGGAACATATAAATTAGTAACATATAAATTAGGAACATATAAATTAGGAACATATAAATTAGGAACATATAAATTAGAACATATATTAGTAGCTCGACGGTAGAGCATCTGACCGGCAATCAGAAGGGTGCAGGTTCGAGTCCTGTCGGTGACGTTTATATTTTCTCGGAAGGTTTTTTCAATTTGGATGAGTGTTTCAGGCTAATAATTATTGTTTATAAAAATAATATAAATTAGGCTTCCTAATGAAATTGCCAAGGTATTTCTTCTGTTTTTATGTTGAAGCCTTTTGATTGAGAACTACGGATAAGAATATTCCAAATTTCTCCCCGATTGGAAAACTTCAATATACACTGATAATACAAAATACATACCACGAATAAGGGGAGGAATTGAAACGGTTTTCAACAACCGAGAGAATTCCACATTTTATTTCTTCCGTTGACAAAATGTCCACTGAAATAAGACTTTCAGCCACCGTAGACTTATATCAAATCTGATTTAATATGTGATTTTGTTTTGTAATACAATTTTTGTGAATGTTTCTCTACGAGACACGAGCAAATAATAACGTGTTAAAAACGAATCGGCACTATCCATCAAAATTTAACGCAACATCGCACATTTTGCACATTATTCACGAAGGAGCGAAATATTATTTATACGCGTCTTTAAGGAAATTACTCCCTAATATTTTTCAGGGCTATAATATTTCACAGATAGTGTGGGAGATAGGCAGCCAGCCAACCAACCAGCCCAAGAGTGATATGAATTCACATGAATATTTGACAAGCAATCGATATTTGTCATGTCAAACTTGAGATAAGCTATCCTCTTGTTTTTATTTCATTCCAAGGAGAAAATATTACACCGAATGGCTAAAAAACATCTCCTATTTGAGGATTTTTGGAAAATAATAAAAACACAAACATAAAAAAAAATACATCAGCGGAATTCTCAATAAAGAGAAATGAAAACACCCGTAAGCCTCGAATATTCGTCGAACAATAATTATGCTTTATTGAGAAAAACAAACTAACAAAAAATGTTTGTAGAAAAAATATAATTTATAATAAATAAATAAGATTAAGATAATGATAAACCATCTACAAGAACTAGCGCTAGCGAAATCGTCAACAAACGTAACATTATGTCATGAAAACAATACTACATTACATTCATATAGTACATACATAAAACAAGAAATAACAACAATCACACATATTAGGAACACTAAATCTCAGAGTTAAAAACACATACAACAAGGAACCACAAACACAAAATTTGGACAAAAACTACTTATACTATGGTACTAAACTCTACAACAAAAGCCCAATATCTTTTAAAAATCACAACAATCATAATAAATTTAAAAATCAAATAAATCACTGGATACATTACATAGAGAGATCTGAAATAGAAAATACATTTAACACCAAATACAGTCTATCACCGAAACCACTCAACCGCACTTAAAACACCTCACCTTACAATTATTATTTCATTACATCAATTTAATATAATGTAATTTCATATTTTGTAAATGAAATCCTTATCACGGGAAATCCCAGTAAGGATATCATTATTTGATATCTAATTAATATTATTTTCTGAGCCGAACAGATTTTGTTGTCTTTAGAGTTGCGGTCTATGCACAAGAAGTCGTGAGAATTATTAGTTCAATATGTCGACAAATTACATCGGGACCTTTTATAGTTTTCAAAGCAATGGTACGACGACGGCAAGGCTTGCCGTGACGGAATAACAGAGAAGATAAATATACGGGTTTGGACGAAGATGCTTTTAATTTATCTTCCGCCGCAATGGCTTGCCATTTGTAGCCGCTGGACACTTAGATCCCCGTAAAAAAAATTTTTTTTTTTGAATGCTACCAGTAAAGAGTCATAAATCTATATCAAAATATATATTGTGATCAAAAAGGGGGAAGAAGATGAACGTATGTTCTGAACCTAAAAACATATTCATAAAGAAAAACAAAGGTTTTTAATAAATTATGCGAATACCACACAAGAGTCCCAATTGCTCCCTTCTAACCGGAGCCAGTGAGATTATGGCATTTCCGATTGGGATAGGTATGTTATGAGGCTAAATGAATAGGGAGGAGAAGGAGAAGAACCTGGCTATTTAGATCTAGTCACTAATTACGGCTAAAACCGGTCTTTCAACAGGGAGATACTGAGAGTATCTAGAACTCTAGAATGTGCTGTAGGTGTAACATATATTATTTTATATGCCTTAAAATTACTTTATTAGAAGTAGATTTGAACCCACAACCTTCGGATTCATAATCGATGACCTTATCCCTCGACCACGGAGGCCATCGAAGGTTAATAATACGAGAAAAGGATCTTATACTCGTATATCATAGAAAAGTTTAAAACATCCTTCTAAAGACACGCGCAGCGGGTTGAAACCGGTCTGGCACAAAGATAACTTAAGTTTTTAATCATGATAATAATAATAATAACAAAGCATTTATATAGCGCAGTTTTGTGTTGTTTCACTTCAAGTGCGCTTTACTATAAATAAACTTAAAATGATTAAATAACTCCATTCATTGGTATCCTTCAGTGCTACTTTTACATTCTATTTATACATTCTTAACTTATTACATACATTCCAGCTTATTCTTAATACTACTCCTACAGTACTCCTTAGGTGCATATTCATAAAAAATTACAAAATATTATACAGCATACATATGGCTATACAAAAATAACACATTCACAATATTACTACACAAATAGTAACATTTTAAGACAGGAGTCGGGTTATGTTCAGCAATAACGGACTTCACATAAAAAATAAAAAAAATATATCTATACGGAGGAAACCGAAACCAAACAACTACCAGAGGCTTGAGGAAATGATGAGGAAATGATGTGACAATATCTCGTCTAAATAATATACACATATTATTCTTACTGTGGAGCAATTGCGTTAGTTAATCCATACTTGTTATAACTTACGGAACGTAGATAACAAGAAAAAAATATTTATTTAAATCATATATGTAAAATGCCATTCTCCAATCCATGAAAACTTCATCAAAAAATCCACCCACTGGATTCTAACTTTTTTTTTATATGTGTATATTCCTGAAGAAGGTTGAGTCCAACCGAAACCGGTCGAATGCAGAAATATAAATAAAAAAGAAAGGATTTATGAAATATAAAAAACTTGTTTTTTTTTTTTTATATGTGTACATTCCTGAAGAAGGTTGAGTCCAACCGAAACCGGTCGAATGCAGAAATATATATAAAAAAGAATGGATTTCATCCATATTTTTAGAACCACTACGTCTCATCATAATTATCATTTTATCGGTATAAAATGTTGAAATAAATTATGTTTATATATTCTGTACATAAAAATGAATGTTTGTCCGTCTGTCTATCTTCGATTTTCTCGAAAATTACTCATTCGGTTTCGAGATTTGTTTGAATGAAATCCAATATGCTATAACGTTTTAAAATTAGTATGAAAAATATTGAACTCACCATGTTGTATTGAGGTTAGCTCATTGATATACCACTCTGGTTAGCCACAGATTACATGTACAAAAGAAGAAGGTTTGTTTGGGTGGAATATTTTCAATTGGAAAACAAAAGCAGGTACCTACTTAAGAACTTTATTATTTAGATATATGTTGGAAAAATAAAAGTTTGGAATTAAATAAAATTTTCAAATCAATGTTTCTTTGTTTCATTGTTTAGAGATAGTAATAGTCGTCAGAAGGCATTACATTTGCTGTCAAATCAATTATGGCACCCAAACGACAAACAAGATTTAAAAACTTCATAAGTGTAATCCAAAAAAAAAACAATCCCGACTAAGGTTGGGTATACATCAGCTAGTCATCTAATAACAAATTTAAACTAAAAGAACAGTAATGAAATATCAAAAAAGCAGGTAAGCTTTTTGGATTTAGACGAGTTTTGTAACACGTATTTTAAATTCTCGATAAATTGCATCACTTTTTTTATATTTTCAAAGGCACATCCCCTGATTATCTTAAATCTGTGTTCAGAATCCTTTTGCTGTGATGTTACCAGTATGCCTCATTCGTTGTATTAAATTTTCAAAAAACTAAAAAAGGCACTCCCTCTGAAAATCTTTTATCTACATTTGGAAATTATTGTTATCAGTATTTCTTATTTTTATTTTATGTCATACACGTTAACTGTTATAAAACATTAATATTTTATAATTTCTTCAAAAGATTGGTATTCACTTTGTGGGGTCATTATTAATAAATGAATTAAAAAAATTACTTTGTTTTCACCACTTTATTAATATACACAACCCGCTATTTATAGTAGTGATAAATTTGAAAAAAAAATATTTTAAATAAGAAGAATCAAGATATTTTAAATAAATCGGGGGTATATAAATTAATTTGTAACGATGGCTATTATTACATAGGAAAGACTTCTGGAAATTTCAGTATTAGAATTAAGGAACACCTAAGGTGTTTAAATAATAACAACTGTTCTGAATTTGCCAATCGTATTTTAGAAACCAATCATTCTTTTGATATAAATAAAGGTTTGAAAAATTTACATACAGATACCGAACCGGTATACAATTAGACAAATTTGAAATTTTAGAAATCAGAAAAAGCGTTAATAGTGAATTAAATTTAATAAATAGTTTTTCTTTTTAAATAGATATCCCGTAAATTTATTTTCATATTAATATTAATAATAAAAATAATTTCATTTTTAATTTGTTATTGAATGTTTTATAATATTTTTTTATTAAAATTTTTGATTAATTACTTACCTACTTTAATCTATTTTTGTTTTTGTTTATAATTTGTCTATTCTTACATTATTGCGTATCATGTTTATCATTTGTCTATACTTAACATTATTATTTTTTACTATTCTATGTATTCCTGATGAAGAAAGCATCGCTTTGGAAACATGTTGATATCTGTGTATATAAAGTGGTGAAAGCAAACTATTTTTTTTATTGATTTAATTATATTTTAAATCAATACCAATTCTTCTTTAGCCACTGATCGTCAAATCAGTAAAATATTAATAGCAAATAATATTTCAATTGTAAATGCAATATAATGCAATGTGCAGTGTTTTCTAATATTGTGCCCCATGCGTTCAAAATCATATCTTCCAAAGCTAAAACTACGTTTTAATCTGAGGTCACCTGCAAGGTAAGTATGTTTCTGTACCTGTTTGTACATAATAATGATAAACCCTGGCAAGTAATATTTGTACAGCGCCCTTGAGGTTATTTTTCACAAAAATGGCGCTATACAAATCGTGTGATTATAATAATATTATATTGTATTTTACATTTAATTGAAAACTGTAATGGTGCCATTCCAAAATCAAACACAAATTTGATTTCTCTACTGATAAGAATAGTACTGTTGAAAACATAACTTTTTTTTAAATAACAGCCTTGAATTTCCTTTAAAATTAGATATTAATGGTTTCCTAACAAAAAATACGTTGAACATAGAAGTAGTATGTTTTTCCTCTATATATGTTGAAATTACGACCCGATAGTGAAGTATCGACCATAAAACGCAACAACCCCGTTACAGCATCCCTTATCTTATCTTGAACCAGCTCTTAGCATAACTAACTGCTCTTTGTTACACTTTATTTTTAATCAGGGCTAACTTTATCCCCTTACAGCGTAATTATTCTTTATACCGACAGTTAACTGGGTCCCTTTTGTACACGTTCGCGCTGAAGTACGAGGTCGGGGAGGTGAGGTGGGATAAGTGAAGATTGTATTTTTTCAATGGTTTACTTTGACCTACTTAGTATTTGTAACGTTGCCATCCCCTTAGTTACCTTTCTAATAAAAAAATCATGAAATATAAAGACTTATAGTGAAAAATCTCTCAAAGTTGATTTTAAAATTGGTTACGTAATCTAAAGAATATTTATTAATTTTATTTGGTTTTGTGTTTATTTCATCAAAAATATTTTCTTCCTTTTTTATATAATCGTCTGGTAAACCGATGAAATCGTATTATGGGCGTGTCCGTGTGCCCGAAGTAATAACAATTTAATCTTACTTCTGACAAAATTGATCAGACATGTCCAAACGTCAAAATTTTTTCTTGAGCACATTATCAACTTCATCGTTTGTCTAGAGTCTTGAAGTTATCAGCGAGATTTATATTCTTTGTAATCCGTATTTATCAGTAGCGGTTCGTAGTCTTTTTAACTGGGGGTTTTATTTCATCAAAATATACTTACTGTTGTTGTCCTTCGGCGAATCGTCAAATACAGCGGCAGTCAGATAATTTAAATAAAGTTGGTGGGAGGGGTAGATACTATAATAACTAGCGAATTGAGACAAGATGGCGTTTGTCGAAACTTTCTTCACTAAGAAATATAACTACGTTAAGGTAGGGTTATTTACACAAGGTAGCTGAAAAACCACTACTGTAAATAGGGAATTTCAATGTATTTATTTTTTTAAATACTCGTTTTTTTTTTTATTTTCAAAATTCTAATTATTTAAACGCTGCCAAAAAGCCCAGTATCTAAGAGATAGCATACTGAGGTACGCGTGATGTCATCCATACTGAACGATACCATAAATAAAAATAAAATAAATTAAAAACGACTAATTTATGTTGGAACACAAATTTGCAGTACATACTTTAAAATATCGACCTGAAAAAAGTTTTTTTTTTAAATGTTTTGTTTTTATATAAAATGTAATTCAGTTTGGATGGATATTTTGACCGCAAATCCAAAATTAAGTTATGTATGAAGCAGGCAGCGCAGCCGTTCCTCTTAAAAGCAAACGGTTAGAGAAATGTAGAACCAAGAAAATAAAATTACAAATATTTACTACAGACTATGGACGGTAAAATAATATGCATTTAACTTTGTGCAAAACAGGGCCATCTCGGTGACAGTCGTCAAACTTCTGAGGTCACGTGTCTTACATTTATTTGTTGGCGCTGGGCAAAAACTTCGGCCTAGGTTATTTAATTTTACCTTCAGGGGGATAATGACATTACGGTTTTTTTAAAGTATTTTCTTGGGATCGTTAGCCCATATGTGCTGAATCCACCCAGGACAGCGCCTATAGGAATATCGGGTTGCTCCTCGACCGTAGTATTCGGTCACGTGGATTTTATAATGTGCTTGTATTATACGGCAAGTTAGTCTTATTTTCTCACTTTTTTAATTGGAGTTCACTGGACAATCGTTCTGTAGAGAAAATCGCAACCGGTATTTATAGACTAAATAAACACTTATTGGGCTATTTCATGAGTTTTACCTATCCTAACCTAAAAAATCTTGAAAATAAGTCAATAATGGTTGTCCGTGCCAGTAAGTCCTCGATCTGCTCAAGGTTGTAAGACTTAGAAGGATAGAAATTGATTGTTACTCGTTAGATAAAAACACTGTCGACGTTAACACTGTTTATATTTGTGATAAATGATACAATGGTGTAGCGAGGCTTAAATATCTCTTCAGTAAGTTGAAAAGGACAATTGTTTACTAAGAATTTTGCGGTTGATGTTATTTATAAATTTGACATTTCAAACCATAGAAAGGTACAAAGCCTTAATTTTAGGAAAGTGTTTTTTTTTTCTGCATTAACACAGAACTGATCTAGTATAAGAGTGTAGCCACATAACTTAAAATGATTAAAACAAAGAATAATATTGGATAAAAGATATTAATGATTAAATTGATTGTCTTGTTATAAATACTGAACAATATCAAAAATTAATCTAAAATAGCCCTTCTACAAAATAAGTAATTTATACAAAATTTTGTCTTTACATTGTTTCTTGTCATTATAACTATTATTTTCAACGTAGATATTTCCACATTCCGAAATAACACTATAAAATATCAATTATTATAATATTTCGGGCTCATATTTCCAAAGCAAACCATTTTCAGCTCTTTCAAAAACATTAAGGTACCCTTAACGGAAATTAAAAATTATTATCATAGACATTTTTTAAATTTTAAAGTAAGTCCAATTTAATAATGTTATTTATTAAGTTGTGCAAGTATTTTAGATTTTTGTTATGACAGTTTTTTTCGGCGTTCAAATACTTATTTATATGATTTTATTTACTTCCCCCACCGCATTCTAATTTGGACGGGTTTTTAAAAATAATGATTTATTATCCGTAAAACCGATTGATTTAAAAAAATAATTAAATTTCTCTATTCTGTGAGGTTTTTACATTAACAGTGTGTTTCCCATATTTAAATGATAATGTTATCGTAGTTGATTTATTTAAATGTGTTATATCGTTTTGATAATGTGAACATACTGAGAAGCGGTGAATGTATAATTTTCCTTACTTTATTAATTAATGCTACATTCACTGTCTACTATTCAGCTGTCACAATAATAAAAACTGAAAATTATTGCAGAAGTTAATAATAACATTATTTAATTTGATTTACATTAAATTTAAAAAAATAACATTATTTTTACAGTATTTAAAGACGTTAGCATACTTATCAATATTTAGATATCTATATCGAAGTATAAAATTAACTTTTAAATAAATATTATGTTACATACCGCATATACCCTATAAATTACTAGCCACTCGTTAAGTTAACACCCCTAGCGACAAAAATAGACATCACTCTTACGCGGCTTCCGGTTCCCCCACGCTCGCTGCACTCCCGCATTCTCTCCTCGCACCCGGCCTTGGACGCACCGATTCATTCTTTCTCTGTGGACCCGGGCTTGTCAACATCCTCTCCGAGGTGCACCATCCATCATGGACTTGGCGATGGAATATTACCCGGACGCACGACCGACAACCATCATTCCCAACCGTGAGCTGTATCTTGATTATCCCCTTTACATTGTGTTGTAATTCCATTTCGAGCCACACACACACACACACACACACACACACACACACTCTGTCTCCCGCAAATTCGCCTTCCCAACCTTCCTCCTTACCTTCTCCCGCATTCCCGCTTTCCCCGCACAAATCCGTAAGTTAACACTGGCTTCCCAACGTCGGTGCTTTCTTTGGGAATTGGAAACAGACTCCATACATTGAACTTGCCGCAATTATTCTCGTTGCAAACATAGTTCCTGCTCATAGGATGCTTTCAGAATTGGTATAAATGTCTCTTATTGTATTGTATCTTCTCCCTGTAAATTGTTCCCACAGCAATTTTTTTTCTGGAATCATCTCTAAACATGTTCAAAAAACCCGTTAAAAACGCGCCAGATTTTTCTAGAAACAATTTCGAGACGCTCGACTGAAACCGTTAAAAAAACGCGCCAATACATTCTAGAACATTTCATGTCACGTGACGCGACGATCGCATCGGGAACGTTCGACAAAGCGCGGCAGAATTCTGGAACATTCGACCGAATTCTTTTTCTCAACCAAACTCGTCTGAAGTTCGCTTGAACAATCTCCAGACGCAGCGCGTCGTAGCATTGTCAAGTTGGCAAAATTGAATCTATACCGACTTGCAAATTAACAGAATAGGCAACTTTACAGTCCCTTTTGTCTCTCTCAAGTTGCCTAGATCAAGTCAGCTGATTTTTTTTTTTTGACAGCTCCATAAACAAACAACTCGCGCCGTCCCTTACGTTGCAATCGGCTTTTCAACAATTAAGTAATTTTCAATAAATAAGATCTCAAACACATCATTAAGTCCTCTTGTCCAGTAAACAACAGGTACAACTAATTTACAACAAGGGTTACCTACTTAAATTTCCTCAAATAATTCTCGCAAATATGTAACATTGTGTTTACATATTGTATTGATACCTTATTAAGTGAATAAAAACCCTCTGACAGTGACTATAATAATAATAAAAAATAAGCCAAAGACAATTAAATCAAGTGGTACTTTAAATTTATAATTAAAAATACTACGCCAGTGTTTCAGAAAAATAAACTTCAAAAATAAATTAATGACGAATTTTTATCCCTTTTCGAGTTTCTCTCTTAAAAAAAAAAATCAATAATCAAGGAAGTGATTGTCAATTACCGGTTCCCTAAATCTAATTACGGGCCTAGTGTCAATTAACCTCAAATTTCAACAAGTGTAAAGTGATTTTTGAAAATTACCATTTTCTAAACTAGAATCTTGGCAATTTTTTCAAGTTTTAAGTAAAAGTTACAAAAGTGAATAGTGAAATTTAAAATATCTTCCCCCTAAACAAATCCCTGGCCAATTTTTGTTAAATTTCAAACACTTAGAAAAATCAGAGGTTCTCAACTTTTTTTCTAAGTCTAAAAAATTTTTTTTTTTTCTCTCTCCTTTTTTTAAATTTTAATTTTCAAAATGGAAACCACACCTGCCTTGGGTATCATCGCCAACATACACCAATCAAACAAAGACACAATTCTCCAAGCATTGCGCGACAGAAACCTGTCTCCACAAAACAAAACTAAAAAAGCTCTAATAAAATACGCACAGCTTTTCAACACAAAATACATCAAGGCCCAGCCCTTCAATTCCATGCAGCCCGGTGAAGGAGAAATCATTCCTCAAGAATACAAGAATACCATCTCGGTCACAGAGGAATTAAATATAAACTACGACCAATTTCATCAGAATGGAAAGTCACCCACTCCACAATTACAAACCTCTGTCTACCCTCGAAGATTACGTTTGGAAACTGGACTGAGAAGAATCTCAGATTCAGTATACGCTCCATCTGACATTTATGTCAAATACAACATGAAGGACATCTGCATAACTGGAAATATGGAAACAATAGAAACCATATACCATGTTGACTCATCCATACCCTGTGGACAAAATCAACAATTGCCACATGTTGCGAATGTCGCAGAAACATTCACTATTTAACATGTAAGAAAACCTTACATTTTTGGAAAGTTACATTAGTGTCAGATGTAACACTTTCCTCTTGTAACATAATTGTATATAATCAATCGTCTGTTTTGTTTTCAATCTCTGTTTTCATTCTTCATTTTCACTCTTGACGGACACCCCTTTTCCTTTTTTTTTTTGAAACTGTACACTTCAAAATAAGGAAATCACCTTTGTTGTCGGTAATTATTTCTGGGAAGCGCACCCAGAGGTGTTACTCTACCCTCTTACTTTAACAACGTTTCCGTCCCATCATGTCATGTGTAAATATTCAATTCATCTCTGTGTTTGTCTTTTCTTGTGCAACCTTTTGTCATTTTGTTTGTTCAAATATCTCACTCCTCGAGAGTACATACGTACAAAAGTCATTGACTTTTGTTACACACCCAATTACAGTAACCAAAACTCTGGTTAGGATTTTCAGTCAAATGCAAGTGTAAATTCCCGCTGTGGTATCAACATTCTGACTCAAAGATCACACCTGTTGAACGAAAGTTATAACGAGTAAATGTTTTGTTTTTTCAATTTTTCCAAAATTGAATGGCGCTCACACCCAAATTGCTCTTTTATTTTCCCATTTTTTCAGAACTCGACACTGACACGTCAATTCTGAAAAACGTCATTGGCATAATGAACAATCTTAAGATCGGTTCCCCTCACTAATGACAATTACTTTGTATAACTATTGCCTTGTTATTCCAAGTATGTAAAACCTAAAGTTGTCTTGGATAAGCCATGGTAATATGTCCCTTGTTAGGTTCATGTCTTGTATTGTCCCTAATTCATTTTGTGCTGCGTAAACTTAGCCTTATAACTAAGTCATCACAGTAACTCTCTGGCAAAAGAGTAAGTAAAACCAATTCGGTCTCTTCTGCAAAATACCTTGCTCTGTGTAAGTAAATATTTTACCATCACTTTGCTCCCCTCGTTACAATTAGAGTTTTAAAACCATTTAGGTCTCTTTTGTACTTGTTTTTTGTATTATTTAAAATGTACATTTTACACCGTGTTAAGGACTGTTAATTCAATCATTAAATATATGGTATTTATGTTAACCTCGCCGTCTGTATTGAAATGGGTACCTTTTGAACGTAATTGTTGTATTACATGATACGTGTGAACGTTAAAATATCTACCATGATACGAGGAGTCGTCATAATCACTCTTGTTGTCAACTATGTTGACATTTAGGTAAATTTGTTTCATTAAATTGTCATAAATTCCTAATTTTTTTTACCGTCTTTTCAATACTGGGCAACCCTTGCAAATCGTTCAATTTTGCGCGATACGTGGAGACGTAATAAAACTCACCATGATACGTGGAGACGTAATAAAACTCACCATGATACGTGGAGACGTAATAAAACTCACCATGATACGTGAAGACGTTATAAAACTCACCGTGATTCGTGCGAACGACATAATATCTTTTGGCTTTTCTTGAAATAAAGTTTGCCACATTTGTTGTCTATCGAACTAAATGTTTGATATTTTGTGATATTTATATAAAACTTGTAACTCGTTGTCTAGGAAACGAATAAGAAAACTCCTAGGTTTGTGAAATTTGAACAAGGGTCTGTCATTTTCCCACAAACGTGTAGAAGATTAAAACGACCCCTAGCCTTTCGCCTAATACACGCAAAAGACTAGTTCTGTATAACTGTGTATGCTGTAATCATCATTCATTTGTACCAGAACCCTGCTAATTTCCTTCATTCTCCCCAAGAGATTGAACCTGGACTCTAGCCAGATCACAGCAGATTTCTGTACTCAATTTCCTTGTCACCCAAGTGAAATAAATGATTCATGTATTTGGGAATTGTACGTTACGCTCTCAGCATAACGTCTATCAAATAGGTCAAACCTCATCCATGAATTATTTTCTCAACTTCACCCTCAAATATCTTACCTTGATAGTAATATATTGTCACCGCCTCAGCGATTACATTGACCACAAAGGGTCAATTGCTTTCAAGTAAGGTATGTGTAATTATGTACAAACCTCAGTTCTTGTATCAGTGGATATGTATTCAATGCTACTGCACTGAATGGACTATATATTGTCACCTTTGATGCTGAATACTGGTATTTGTATATAATTAAAGACTTTCAGCTCAGTTGTTTATTTCCTTTTTGTTCGTTCTCTCTCTCTCTGGAATTCTCTAAATGCGGTTAACCTACGTTCTTTTCTCTCTTACAACACACTTGTTTCTCTCCAAACTTTTGCATCATTGGTCTACCAGGCAGGTAAACTTCAAGAATTTTGTTTTAATAATAATTTCCCCCTGGACTAAAAAGAAGCCCAGCAGCCTTCTTCATCATCAGCCCAGCAGCCTTCTTCATCATCAGCCCAGCAGCCTTCTTCATCACCAGCCTAGCAGAACTTCACCCCATCACCACAAACTGTCACGGAGGTTCATCATCTTCAACCACAAACATAAAAACACCCGACCCTGCTTACCATAATCAAGCTGGAGTCGTACGTGTAGTTGCGAACCAAGTTGTCTCATAATACATAGACACTTTCAAAACGACCTTTTGGACATGTCAGTCCTAGGCCCGTTCCAGTTCATCAATAGCCAGCTGCCGTCTTTTGTCACGCTAGACATAGACTCATCATTGTCTTGCATACATCATCACTACCAAGACACGTTCCAGTTCATCAATAGCCAGCTGCCGTCTTTTGTCACGCTAGACATAGACTCATCATTGTCTTGCATACATTATCACTACCAAGACACGTTCCAGTTCATCAATAGCCAGCTGCCGTCTTTTGTCACGCTAGACATAGACTCATCATTGTCTTGCATACATTATCACTACCAAGACACGTTCCAGTTCATCAATAGCCAGCTGTCGTCTTTTGTCACGCTAGACATGGACACAACCCTTACCTTGTACACCATAACTGTCAAGACTTACCAACATTGCCGCCGCGCAATATTCACCATATACAACCACTTCACCTTGGAACATCACCAACCATATTCCTGCCTCGCCACCTGGCATAAGGAATCCTCTCTGGCTCATCTCGCAAACCACAAACCATTTACTGCTGTTTATTTCTCCAAACCTCTGTGATGATAACTCTCCACCGAACTTTTGTTTTTACTTGACCCAAGTGTTATCTCGAAAGGGTCAGGTTACAGTGAAGTCATAACATAAAACCAGTGAATAACCCACGTCACACCACAACGCAAAACCACTCCGAAACTTAGCTTACAGACCAATGATAAACCATAGAGCCATTTTTTTATTCTTGTTTCTATTCATCATAACCATGTATTGTTATCACTGTTCTGCATAACTATGTATTATTTTGTTGATTTTAGTGCATAATCATGTATGTTTGCCCATCTCTCACATTGTAATTCACCCATCTCTAGTTTATAAGGATAGCTAGATCTCTCTCTCTCTCTCTCTCTCTGCTTTCTCATTCTTGTAACGACGGTGCATTTTAGAGGATTTTTTAGTCCTACAGCTTCATTACCACGGCGCTTTTTTTCGTGACATGGGGGAATGTGTTACATAACGCATATACCCTATAAATTACTAGCCACTCGTTAAGTTAACACCCCTAGCGACAAAAATAGACATCACTCTTACGCGGCTTCCGGTTCCCCCACGCTCGCTGCACTCCCGCATTCTCTCCTCGCACCCGGCCTTGGACGCACCGATTCATTCTTTCTCTGTGGACCCGGGCTTGTCAACATCCTCTCCGAGGTGCACCATCCATCATGGACTTGGCGATGGAATATTACCCGGACGCACGACCGACAACCATCATTCCCAACCGTGAGCTGTATCTTGATTATCCCCTTTACATTGTGTTGTAATTCCATTTCGAGCCACATTTAACAATGCCGTTCGTAGAGTTATTTCAGAGAGAGAATCTTAGATTACCCGTAACATTTTTGTAACATTTAGGTTAGCATGATCCCTTTGTGTAATCTTACTATGCCTGTGTCCTTTTATACCGAGTAAACAACTGATTACTGAAAGCATCTGAGAGTTTTAATTAATAAAGTCTCGAGTCACAATCCCCAATTATAAGACTGACTGTCGATTCACGATCCTGAAGAAGAGCTCTGAGGCCTGCCGATTGTGAGCTAGTCGTAGGTCCCGAGCTGAGCTCCCTGGAAGAAAACCCCTCTCAGGGTATACACACACACACACACACACACACACACACACACACTGTCTCCCGCAGATTCACCTTCCCAACCTTCCTCCTTACCTTCTCCCGCATTCCCGCGTTTCCCCGTCAAATCCTATTAGTTAACAATTACAAAACAGTATGCAATATCTATCACGAAAATTGTTTTTCATCCATTATTACCAAAAATTTGCTCGAGTGGAATAAGTGCACTTTTAAATTTTTGGCCCCTTTTATAAAAATTTGTTGATTGTTATGAACACAAAATTAGATTTTCTAATATTATTGTTGAATGAGGCAAATTTCTTTTTCCGAATTCCCAGGCAACTGACTCGATAGTAAAACAACTCGTTCGATGAGAACGCTGTAAATCTAGTTCTAGTTATGGTAACTAGAAAACTCTACATTATTTATACTGTATGAATATGTTTATGGAGAAAGGTTTAAGAGAATTCTTACCTTGTTTATCAACCCAATATCCCAGAATCTATTACAAGTACGAAGTTTATTATGCAGATGGTATAAATTTGATCTCGAGACTAAAACAACAAGGGGTTTGAATGTACACGCACATGTGTTAACGTATTGGGAAAAATATCTCGAGACTCGGTTTGTACCGTGCACGATAAACACGCTTAGATTCAAAACAACCCCCTAAGCTCCATTGTTCATAAAAAAAAGCGAGCTAAAAAGGTCAACAAAAAACTCAATGGAAAATTAATATCGCATACCAGTTATCTACAAAAACAGCCGTTTTTTGTATATTTACTCTCAAATCGGACAACTGTATAGATAACTAGCTTAAGTACCTGGTGTTGCCCGGGGTTATGAATGGTTTGGAGGAAGGCTTTGAGGTTGTGATGTGTTACCCCTACCCCTACCCTTACTTCTACTTGTATTCCCCCCCACCATCAACAACCACCCACAAATCCTAACCTTATCCAGTATTTTTCCTCTTATTTGAAGACCAAGTGTTCAAAATTTGATCACGAAGTACAAACATTCTGCTTTACATGCTCTACATACCCAAACCGTCTAAGCGTCTCATTAATAATCTTACTCATTAAGCTCATGTCCGCCTTGCATTCTTGGCATTTAACACGGTCATACATTTTCACGGTTATTCCACAAATACGCCTCAAGGACCTTATTTCTATAGATTTCAGTCACAATAAAACAAGTTAAAATGCACTACTTTAATTACCAATTTATTGGAATAACTTATGGAAACTTATAAATCTCATTATAATATTTAATCATTCAAAGAATAATTTGAATAATTTTTCTAGATGTCCCCTATAAATCACGATCGGATAGGTATATTCGAGACATGATTTAGATTGAAGATAAATTTGGGAAGAACAAAAATAGAATAGCAAGGTCTCATTAGCTCAGCGGCTAGAGCGTTGTCTCGGTAATACAGAGATCCTAGATTCGATTTCCAGATACGACTGATACTATTTATTTTGTGTCTTTCTGTTTGATGTTTCCTTTGAGATTTGTTAATATAATCTTCTTCAATGATGAAACATTACCCTAATTTTAGCACTGGCTTCAGAAGCTACACTTTACAATATTTTTGTGATAGAATTAACCACCTTAAATATTCAAATAAAAGCAGATATTAATATAACCAAACTCTGTTGCCCAGAACGGAGACAGTAAAAATCCCGGCGAAGCGGTTAAACTCCCTACAGTTGAAATCCCGGCAGCGAAATCCCAACATACAAAAATCAAGCGTTTTATTTATCAGTTGTTTGTTTTTATTTGCCAGGTTTATTAGGCGGGATTTAGTCTGTCCAAGGCTTGGCTGTTTAACTAACGCTTTTTAAATACATTTGGAGTTTTTCTACATGCGTTTGCTTTGTTTGCAAAGAACCAAGGCAATAATTTTCACGTTTTTCCTTGACCCATATTCTCTTTCAAGGGTCATGTCTTTTTTTTTAAGATTCTTTGGGACACATGTTTGGTTGTTTGTTTTGTACTCAATTAATGTACAGGAAAAGGGTTTTGAAAAATTCTCATAAGTTGTGAATGATGGATACTTGAAGCAAGTTGATTTGTGTTTATGGGAGATGAAGAGACTGACAGGGATATCGAAGGAAGGGTGAATGCATTCCTCTATTAATGACTTAACGCGGCTGGCGCTAAAAAAAAATTTTCAAAGGACCAAGTTATGAATCCTGTCACAAAACAGAATCTCTCGATCCTGTTCAAAGCACATTTGAATTTTGCAATCTTAGTAAAGTTCACCAATAGATCTATTATATAGAATGTTCCCGACTAGCTCACGTCAGGGTAGATGGATGTATATGAAAACGATACATCCATCTATTAATCGTGTTGTCAGTTCATTGATGGACGATTTTCGAAATTACCTCTTAGTTATCATTAATAAAAACAAATACATATAAATTGAAACAGGAATAGGGAATTCAAAATAAAAACAACTCTCTTTTGCTTTTTAAAAATACCTGGCAGTCAGGTCTATATTTTTATAGCTGCTACTAAAGGCTTTAGGAAAAGCTTTAACCTTCAGATTATTAAAGGATAGAATGAAATTGAGTGATTTTAAATGATTTCAGTTTTATCAAAAAGCAAAAGGGAAATAAATAAGTAAGTAAATTGGGGAACGATACCAGTTTTCGGTCGCAGAATTGGGTGACAGGATGGCTCGGCTCTCCAAACTAGAGTGTCCGCCCTGTCTTCCCAAAGCTCCCTTGCGGTCCCTTTCCCCCCTCCCCTTCCCAAACCATAATAATAATAATAATTATAATAATAATTATAATAATAATAATAATAATAATAATAATAATAATAATGATAATAATAATAATAATAATAATAAAAAGTTCTAACATACACAACCTTTGGATTTTGAGTTTTTGCCTTTAGTACCCTATTGTAATATATCTCTCGTATGCGTTGTCTCATCCATAATCATAGCTAACAACGTAACAACGTGTTCTCGAAAATGAAAAATTAGTTTATCTCAATTACAGGATCTACGATTCTTATGTCGTGCAGAAAATGTTTCGATGTTTGTTATGGAAATTAATTCCTTCTTTTCTTTGACCATGTAAAAGTCTCTCTGCACAGCACGCCCCTGAATTTCAAATATTTTCTGATCCAAATTATTAAATACTAGCGCAGACCTGTAAAGACCTATGTTACACCACCAAGTATTGAAAGAACGTCTGTATAAATTTTCATAATATCTACTGAAAATGAAAATTACGGATTTTTTTGAATTTCAGAATGAGAATGTTACATATAGATAATAACGCGTTCCGTACTCACATTACAGGTGAAATAATTTTGTTTTATAATAATATGAACATCACAATTCGATAGTTTCTTTCATGAAATTCTTTAATTTGTTTCGGATGATAATCTCCTTGGAGAACCGGACTCGCTAAGAAAACAATTCGAAGTAAGTAAAGTATTTATTTAGTCCTAACCCACCCCACCCGTCTCTCGCGCGCTGGCCATGCCTATGCTCGTATGTAGGTATGGGGGAACGTGCAACGCGCGTAATACGTATTACATGTATTCTGCTATCTCTCATTCCCCTAGTGAAACAACAGTTCTGTTATTATTATTATTTGATCACGTGCCGTGAACGGCTGTATATTAATATTTTATTGTGTTTGAAGAAGGCCTCGATCGCCTCCTAAATTGCGGCTGTCTACGTTAAATTCGTAGGTCACTGGAGAGATTCGAGGATAGAAGTGTTATGTGGGCATGTTTGTGTGCCAGAAGCCTTCTTAATTTTCCATAGAAAATCCTGTTGGTCTAGGAGTTAAAAGTAGTTTTTTTTTTAAATTTTTATCATATTTTATGACTATCGAATCGACGATCAATGCCATATTGAAAAATTTACATTATAACGGTCCCCATTGAATTCCGATTCTGGGTCCATTTCAGCTTTTAAACATTGAAATTAGCTGAAAAGTAGAACAACGTGTTATTATTGGCAGCTGATCACATTTCGTCCAAATTCTGAAACGGATCGCGAACCGGCGTTTAATTTGAACCATTCAAATGATAAAAAATATCAAAATGTAGCTGATCGATGTGATGGTCATCAAATGTAACGAGAATCTGAAAGACCCCCATATTAAATGTAAAGAGAGTTTGACTGAAGTCTTGTATGAGAGAGACAGCGTGAAGGATAGGCAACTGAAAGAACAGTGGAATAATTTATTTTATCACTTAAAAAAAAAATATATATATAATAATTATATTTATTTATTTGAAACACATGTTATTTAACAAAAACGTTTAAGAAAGCTTTGACTGCCCAACTAGGAACAAATCCCGTTTTAAGACAGTCATATTGACAAGATTAGTTCACATTAAGTGATATTATATAAAAATAGAAAGGAAAAAAAACTAGTATTGATATAGCAACATAATATAAATAGAAAAAAGTATAATAATTAAGTATAAAGAGATTATGTACATGTGTTTTATATTTACTTGCTGGTGTTACGAGGAAAAAAAAATTGTTTAAAATAGAGTACAGAAAAAAATATAACGTTTTTGAGTAATATTGATAAGATTGAGTTACGTATCACTCAGTTTTATGAGCCGAGGACGAAACTCAGGGATGCAGCTCGAAGAGGATGCAGCAAATGGTTAATAACATATTAAATATATTTTATTCAGTAAGTACAAGAAGTAACTTTAGTAAATTGTTTATACCAAAATGTTTGTCCTTTTTCCTTTCCTTGTTAAGGATTTTTAATCAAGTTAAGATCTTTTCCCAAAGAGAACAAATAATGTAACATAAAATCAGTCAAGTAAATCAAACCATGAGATGGTAATAGTAATAAGGCGAAAGCGCCGCAGAACTAGTTAGAAAGAAAAGATGAAAGGTATTACAGAATTCATAGGATATTGTTATGAGCCCTAGATAGACAAAGGATTATAAAATAATCAATAAAGTAATTTTTTTTAAAGAGTGATATGCATTTTTTGGTTTAGTGTAGAGTAATAATGAATTAGATATGAAGGTTTTATTTAAAAGTGCGCTTATTATTATTATTATATTACGTATACATTTACAGAAAATATTCCAATAACAAACGTACATTCTATTATTAGCCAATGTTAGTTATTATTCACCTGTAAATTACTTAGCTAGGCTAGCCGGTTAGTACTTACCTAAAGTCATTAAATAAAAAAATAAAAAATAAAATAAATAAATAAAATTAAAAATTCACGCATCGGCGGGCAAATGCGTCCACAGCCCGCAACACTGTAAATGACCAAAGTGTAAAATAAATAATAAAAAAACGTTAATATTTATTAAAAGCTTCTTACGCTTTTTAAGGTAATTTTATAGATATTTTCGAGTCTTAAAATTCATTTTATTAATACTTTCCAGTCCTTAAAATTAATACCAACAATCCAATAAATACCAACACTTCTTGTGCCACCAATCATCTAATAAATGTAACATAAATAGAAAAGGAGCAACAAATAACCATGTAAAACTATCATCTCTATAAATAATTTTTTCTAATAAAACTGTGTTCACCTGAAGCGACCTGCCAGGTAAGTATGTTTTTCTGTATCTTTTTGTACATAATTAGTTAAGAAATATTTGTACAGCGCCCTTGAGGTGATTTTTCACAAAAACGGCGCTATACAAGTCGTCCAACTATTATTATTATTATACTTCGTTGAATAAATGATTCTTCACTGTTCCAAGTGATGGGTCTTCCCACGTTAAATGAAAGTCGAAAATATTCTGATTTATTTTTCCATTATAAAATTATTATTAATACCATATTGGACTCCCATGAACTTCTTTGGCTGATAGACTTTCATGTACTAAGCAGAATGGTTCGTCTGATGGTACCTTATCACTGTAACAATATAGGAAGTAATGCGGAATAAAATTCCGTGATGAATCGAATGGAAATTTTAGGTAATGAGTACTATACGGGTATAAAAACTCCATCCTAAACCTACAAAAATAATATTACTAAAATTGTATACCATTCCTGACAATATTTATCTTTCTTTTTTATTACTATTATGTGCACTGTATATGTAAATCGTAATATTTTTTTTATAAATAATTACACGTTTCATTTATAAAGCTCCCCTTATCAGTACAAACAATATAAGGTGGTTAAAAACAGCGGTTTAAACAACGAAATTCTTATTAATTTATTAATTATGATGCCACGTAGTGATTACGCATTTTTTGAAAAAAAATTAAATGGATATTCGTTAGTATTTTGATTTAAACAATGCTCAATTGGAATATGTTGATATCAAACGTTATTCATTTAAGTGAATAATTTTTCTTCCGTGGACATTAATAATAGATTAGTTTTGCATCTCGGAACAAAGAAAGATCTGTAAAATTGTAAAATTGTCAGGGAGATAATGTGAAATTTTTTTCAAAATTTGACCGTTTAAAGAAGCAAAGAAGTTTTTCGTTTGTTGGCAAGACTACTAATATTCAGCATTCTTGATAAGAAGAATAACGAAAATGACCAGGGATAGTAGCCGAACTCTCTAAAATAAAAATCTCAGAATCTTCTTTTGTACTTTCTTCACCATCAAAGAGTGGGTAAGTTCCTCTGGTCCCCATATTAACGAGCCACTATCTTAAAAAAAATGCTATTCAAGATTTTAAAAAGAGGGGGGAGTGTAATCAAATTTTAGGAATGAAATGTAAAAATGACTGACGAAATTGTCTGCAAATATCTGATGAAAGATCGAACAAAAGAAAATGTAAGTAACTACAGTATAGTAATATGAGTGTTTACAGTATGTTACATAATTGAAATTACAGGATAGCTGGGTTTGAATCGGAGGATATGCCTCAAAGCATCTACCCACCAAGAGCTACAGTGGCTGATACAGAAAGCATTCTTAGGCAAATGAAAAGTTCTTCTTCTGGAAACGATAATACTATATTAAAAAACATATTTTAATTTTAGGTCCAATTATTACCCATTTTGTAAATAGAGTCTTATGTCGAGCAAACATTCCCGAATAATTAAAATGTAGTATTATCAGACATATCTATAGAGGAGGTGGTCATACTGTATTGGGTAACTACAGATCAATTACCATTCTTCCATCATTTGACAAAATTCTTTGAAAAAATTTGAAAAAATTCATTCAGTTAAAATTAGTTCAATATTCAGAAGATTTTTCTATTTTTGATACCAAGCAATATGGTTTTCAAAAAAAAAGGACTGAATTTTTCCTTCTAAAGTTTGCCAGCTTAACAAATAATGATTTAAATTATAAAAAAACATATATCAATATTATTTATAGATTACTTGAAGGCTTTTGATACTATTGACCATTGTAAATTACTTAAAATACTAAAACTGATAGGAATTTTAGGAAAACTTCCAAAACTTTCACAAAATTACTTATAAAACCGATTCATGAAATTGAAATCATTAAAAGCTTTACCTAAGAAAAAGAAGTTTATGACAGACGTTCCTTGATGTTTCATATTACGTCCAATTTTGAATTATTTATGTATCTTCAAAAGGTTGGTATTCACTATGTCGCATCATTATAAATAAATTAATTGAAATAAACAATAATTATTAGCCTGAAACACTCATCCAAATTGAAAAAAAAAACCTTTCCGAGCAAAGATAAATGTCGCCGACAGGACTCGAACCTGCACTCTTCTGATGTACATTTACATTTACAGGTGAAAATATAATAAAAACAGTAATTATTGAATGAAACACTAGTATGTATTGATTAACTTGGCGGGTTTGCGATAAGCCGACGTAGCTCAACGGTAGAGCATCTGACCGGACATCAGAAGGGTGCAGGTTCGAGTCCTGTCGGCGACATTTATCTTTGCTCTGAAAGGTTTTTTTCAATTTGGATGAGTGTTTCAGGCTAATAATTATTGTTTATAAAAAATAATTGTTACCCTTTGCGCTATGCACAAAAATCTTGTCTTAAGTTTTTAAGAACTTTAGTTTATCAATTAATAAATTAATTGAAAATTAATTTGTATTCACAACTTTATTAATATACATATATCTACAGGTTTCGAAAGCGATAGTTTATGTTTATCATTTACTTGACAAGTGTTATATGTATTATGGATTATTTGTTAGTATTCTATACATTCCTAATGAAGAAAGCATCGCTTTCGAAACATGTAGATATATGTATATTAATAAAGTGGTGAATACAAAATAATTTTCTATTAATTTATTGATGTATCATTTATTATATACATTTTTAGACATGTAAATCACTTCGTGTATGGGGATGATACTGTTTTGGTGATTTATAGCAGTGCTTTGCAAAAATAAACCTTTTTCAAAGAGACTACATTGAGCTTTTAAAATGGTCTCTGGATTAATTATAAATGAAAAAAAAAAACTAAATTGATCCATACAAGATCCCCCAATGGAAAGGTATAAATTACACTTGAAATAAAAATACACACTTCACATTGTTTCCACGATGGCATTCCTGCATTGTGTACATGTGAAAATGTTGAACTTGGGAACGAATGTGTTATTATTGATTGTTTTTTCAAGTGGGATTGTCAAATAAATAAAGTTTGTATTCGACTAAGAGCAAGTCTTAATAATCATGCCACAAATGGAGCACCAATATTTTTACAAAGTAATTTGTAATTAATTTATCACTAAAAAGTAGTTTATCGGGAATTTTTCGTCTTATATTTCGTAAAATTTCTTAATGTTAATAAAACAAACAAAAAATGAACATCAGATTTAATAATGTTATTATTAAGTTCTGTAAGTTTTTTAGATTTTTATTATTGTGACAGCTGTATCGGGGTTCAAGGCTTTTTTAAAACGGCGGTGAGGCCACGTTGAGACGACTTATTAATCTGATTCTCTTAAGCCTCATTCAATTTCAATTTTTATGGTTGTTAAAATGATTTATTACCGGTAAAACCGATTAACTGAGAAAATAATTGTGATAATGGATTCTCTATTCTGTGAGATACTTATATTTGGAAACCATTTCAAAAATACTGCGTACTAATCTATATGTACTAATCTATAACTGGAACCAATTTGAACCACTATCGGTGTGCACAAAAACATTTAAATATGCTTCCTTTAAAATGATTCGCCTGTACCTATATGAATAGTGTGCGTGGTTGTCCGGTCTATCTTCATTATCACCTGTCATCCGAGATTATATCTTATGTTAACTGAAGTCTATTGATTATTATTCTGTGCTTCCAATATCATTTTGGTAACCTTAATGAAAAGGGCCATCATCCAAACGGCAATGACATTTCACGGAATATTTTATGCAAATTGGTAACATCCTTGCGACATTATTCCGTTATTTTTCAATCGACTCACTTCTGGAGATCATCTGTTCTGTGGAGTAGGGAAGTTTGATGCTGGCGTTTTAATGCCGCCATAAAAATATTGTTCGTGGAACTTCCAGTGAAACGTGCTTCTGGAAGATCTGATGAGGAAACTAGCTGAGAGTATATTTTTTACTGATGGGATGCTACCTATGTCATCTTTTGAGTAAGGAGCTATGTTCTCTTTACGTACGAGTAAACATCGAGGAAGTAATTGGTTGCAAAGTGTAATTTTTTTATATTTTGGATCTTTTAGCGATTTAATTCCCGACTACCTGGAGCTAGTGGTACTAAGGAATTACATTTAATTTTTTTATTTCATAAAAAAAAATATATCATCAGAAATATAATATACATATAAAGTATATACGTAGGTAAAAATAAAAAAAAAATTACACGAAAATAAAGCCTTTAAGGTGCTGCGGCATTTAGAGGCCAATATCTTTCTCCAGTATGCTGGAGGCTGGACTGAGTCGGGCATCCATAATAATAATAATCGGATGATTTTTATAGCGCCGTTTTTGTTAAAAATCACCTCAAGGGCGATGTACAAATCTTACTTCCTATTCTTACATTATTCCTATATTATATCTATGACATTTTTTTTGGACAGGCCTACGTTACACATTATTTATAGACCGTATAAAGAGATGCAGTTAAATTATCTAAGTTATTGGTCTAAGTTTTCATACATGTAAAATTGAAAAAAAAGAAGCTAACTGTATATATTCCTTACGATATATTGCAAGACGCTAATACAAATGATAAAGTGATTGTTTCCATTATATTCAAAATGTATTTAGGCTAAGACAATGAATTATTATACGTATTATTAGGATAAATAACACAGAATACTCTTAAAAGGGGACACTTTGAGTAGACCGTTGATAGATACAATAGCAAATAAATTTTGAAATGACCGCTTCGGCAAAACAAGGTATATAGTTTTACATTCAGGATTTATGTGAAGTTGGGCGGCGGGTGAGTTGGTGAATGAGCTCAGGTGGCGCTTGTCGACCGGCTTCAGGATCTGGAAAGAGCACACAATACCTCTCGACGGCGAGAGACGAACGCTTCCGCCTGCAGTTTGCGCGACCGTCAGTTCGATACTCGGCCGCTCCGTCGCGGTTCGTTTTCAGTGCCCTTGAGGTGATTTTTCACAAAAACGGCGCTATACAAATCGTCCAAGTATTATTATTATTATCAGCGTTTCGTACATTTCTCGCCCCAGCCGGTGGTCTCCTTGTCGGGGTCGGACCACAGCAGGTCGCAGAGCAGTCTGGTCGGGCACGTCCGTCGGCTGCATGATGGGCCGGATCTGCTCCTTGGACTGGAGGTCAGAACTCAGGTCGCCGTGACAGCAGAAGATCTTCTCGTCAAATATTTTTTCCTATTGCGCCTTTCCGGCAGCCACGAAATCTAATTTTACGAGTTGCGGTTGTGGTACAACGTTCAAGGTTATACAACGATATCTTTGCAGCTATTAAAGGGTTCAAAATAACACATTCACCATTAAGTTAGAGTAGTGTAGCCCGGTCGAATACGATATTGTTTACAATCACCATAGTTCAACGAATACCATTATAAATCACTCACTTTGGACACTTCACTTGTCTTTTAACAGGCAAAGGTCTTTTAAAAAGCACATGTGGCGAACGCTTTCGACCGACCGATACTTTTGGGTTAATTTAGAACAACTTGAAATATTTGGGTTTTTATTTTATTTTTTATTATAAACTTGATTTAAAATTATATGATTTTTATAAATGTAACCTATAAATTATTGCGGTTATTCTACGCTATTTTAATACTGAAAAAATTAGGAACTTCCCAATATTTCTCAGATAAACTAGGAGCGATTATAAAAGCCGCCGGCAGCTACGAGAGCGCCAAATACATTATAAGGATGCTCCTGGAGCTGTTTATTATTTCCCCTATTCGAACAGCCCTGGATTTTATAAGCTGGTAGTTTACTCTTGATTTCTGGGGGTGTTCATATTAACGTATTAACATTTAAAAAAATGATCTTAGTATGTAAGTATGTAAACTATGACAGTTTTTCCTTTAATTTTTTTTTGAAGTCATAGATGGTCAACGTACAACCCTTGGGAAATATCACCATTTAAGAATCAAAATGTAGCTTTAAATGAATTTAGCCGTGTTTGATAACCGTATTTGAGTTGTCAGATATCTTTAAAACTTTTTCTTCCCATCTTCTTTCCCCTTTCACTCCCTTAAGTCTCCCTACCAGGTATGAAATAGTCCCAGTGGCTCTAAATAGTCGGCACCAGTTTTGACCATTGCGCGATATTCCAAAAAAAAAATTCTTCCTTGAAGGATTTAAGAAAGGTTTAAAAAATAGTTATTTCTTTATAAAGTCATTAGTCGACATATAGCCGAAATAATAAATACAAAGGAAACTTCTACAAGTACAAACTAACTTATAAGATATTAACGCAATACATTTTAATGTCGTCATAAATCACGAAAATTGTCTTTTGCACGTTTTTACAAGTACGTAAAATGGACTATATACTAATTTACCCATAGAAACCTTTTATGTTACCAGTGTGAGAAATTGTGTGAGAAATAAATCTGTTAACGGTCAAAAAATTGTGTAGATACATAAGCACATATTTGAAATTTTTGCAAAATATTTAAAGTTAATTTTTTATTCCGGCAATAAACAAGCTTATCATTTTGCATTTTGAAAGATTTATAAGTCTTCCGTTGCCCCAATACATTTTATCTTATATCCCACAACCGTTTGGTTTTATCAGGAAATTTATAAGCAAGCTGCGGCACGAATAAATCTTGTTAATATTGGTTTTTATCTTATCTCCTTTGTATTGGAAAAAATCGCACCCTTAAATATTTTCCTCCGCATTCTTTTATTATCAGAATCTACGGGAATCTATTCTTGTGATAAATAATTATCCTCTATTTTATCTGTACACGAGGAGAAAATATCGAACCTCCAATGGAAGACCGAGGTAGGAGCAAATATATTTAAGATAGATATCGGAGTTATTCATTTATTTTATTTCTGATAGGCTTCTTTTATTAATAATGGTACTGCGAAAGTTTTATATAAATAATACAGTGAGGTGTTCTGAGAGTTTTCTGTATCAATAATTACTAGGCATGTTTATATTGCTACTTGCGGAAAGCACCTGCTCTATCTACTTACCTATTATAATATGTCGATGCATAAATAAAATAAGGGAAACTCAATTTCGCACGTTCTCCTCTGATATACTCGGTCTTTTTTTCTTTACAGAGACATCCAATTTGGTCAAATTGGTGATAGCAACGACAAATGCTCTTTCTAGTTGGAGGTTTAATATTAAAATGAAGACGAAAGTTACGCTGCACTACAGTTGAAGAGAAAGTTTAATAAAACTCACGAACACAGAAAAACTTGTGCTGCATAGTAACCATTTTATTCACAACTGATGCGAAATGGCTTTTTGGCGGTGAAAGCACTATAGTGGCGTTTTCATAACTATAAGCGTTGGGATTTGAACTTTTTGGACCTCTTCTTTCAATTGTTATGTATATCATTCACATAACGTATACCTAACTCAGGAAATATAGCGGTACAAAGAGTCCATCATTTTGAATGATTCCGTATTTTGTGATAGTAGGTACTTAAGTTATAGGTTGTATTAATTTTCTAGTTTTTTTTTAAAAACGTATTTAGATAAATTAAAAAAAAAATGCGTTATATTAGTAAGTAAAGTATCATTATTGTTTTTGGATTTTAATGTGACAATGTTGTTTTAGTATATACTTAATGTTGTTCTGTAAATTATGGTATTAAGAAACCTAATATTGCAATAACAGCTCTTCAAGATCTAATAGGAATTAGGTGAAGGAAGCGGAATGATAATAATGTAATTTATTATAAAACAAGATTCAAATATTTTTGCATAATCGTATAATTTAAAAGAATAACTGTAGCTGAGTGGATAAATGCGTTGGATTTACACCCAGCCGTCGCGTCGTTGGTTTAATCCTTCTGCTTCTCCACAATTGCTCAACCAATATTTTCCGCTTATAATGATGGTGGTAAGAGGAATACAAATATTGTCAGGTTATTTGTAACTCGAATGTATTATCTCTCTTTAAAGAAAAAAGACTACTGCTAATCGGTGACTACAGCTTTAAAATATAGACTGGCTTACCTAAAGTAATAATTAAAGTAATAATTAATAATAAGTAATAGTAATAATAAAAAGTAATAATTAAAGTAATATATAATAATAATTAAAAGTAGTAATAATGATTGCCCGGCGTTCTATGTAGGCAAAACGTCGCGTAATGTTAATATCCGTGTAAAAGAACACTTAAGATGTCTAAATAATAATGGTTTCTCCGAATTTGCTAACCATCTCTTAGAAACAGACCACACATTCGATAAAAATACAGGCACTAGTTTACTGCATAAAAATGTAACCGGCATTCGATTAGATAACTTAGAAGCATTAGAAATAAGGAAAGCAAAAAACACTAATAGTAGACTCATAAATAATCAAATAAATTTAAATAAAAGTCCAATCTTTAAATTATTCCCAATAAACAAAGTACATTCCCTTCCCGATCAGCAGGTACCTGCTGATCTCCCACCCTTGGCCCTTCACTAGCCTGTTTGTATCATTCCATAACACATGTGCATCTTAGTTCATAGTTTAGTTGTATACTGCCCTGAAGAAGCTACGGTAGTAGCGAAACCCGGTCGGCTAAAGTATAAATAAAAGTGATGTAAAACAAAGTTATTGTTTTATTTTATAAATTATAATGTCACATCACCAAGTTACCGCTTCATATGAAAAAAAAAAAAAAATTTCATTCATCATTTCAAAATATCTGCCAACGCTAGTGAAATTATCAATACGTAATTTTTATGGTCTTAAAAAAATTAATGATTCATTTAATTTGAATCACCACTTGATAGACCTCGCCTTTAGTAGCGATCCTTCAGTAAAATTAAGTAATTCAGTAGATCCATTCTCACCAAAGATTCTCATCATCCTCTCTTAAACAAAACCATAACACTGTTCTTACCTATTTATATAATTTTATCCAAAGCAGACTATCCAATGATAATAAAATACTTAGAAAGTGTTGATTGATCTTTTTTAGACATACTCATTAATATTAATCACAATCCATCACCGAAAAATACATACCCTCAACCCAAATAAAACTATCAAAAGTTTCCCAAATGGTTAATAATTACTTAAAATAACTAATAAAAATAAAAGAAAACAGTCACAAATATTGCAAGTCCACCTCAAATTGCAAAATATAGAAGTGACTTTAAAAGACTTTCTAAATAAATATATCGCACAGACATACTTACTACAGAAAACTCTATTCCACCAGATATCAAACAGTTTTTCAAATACATTAATTAACTAATAAAAAACCAACCATGCCTACATACTTCCATGTATATCGAGGAAAAAAGGTGCTGTGACACTAATGAAATTGTTAACTTCTTTACCGATTTTTTTATTTTTTAAAAATAAATATTCAAAAATGACACCTCAAACGTATTCTACCCTTTCATAAAAAGGAATTGGTCGACATTCCTGCTCTACAAATAAATGTGCCTGATGGTATAAGCAAAATAAAGACACTTGACATATTATAGATAAAAATAAATAATAAAAATAAGTAAATTCTGACTGTAAATCCAGCTTTTAAAATGAACTGTTTGTGAATATTAGCCACGCAACTATGTAAAATATCTGATTGAGTGGAAATCCGCCATACAAAATATTTTTTCCAACAATAATGCCGATGATCAACTGTTCCGGGGATCAATTGTCATGGAACCGAACAATTTATATCATATGCACTCGAAGATAAAACCCAAGTCGACTTTAAAAATATGGACTTTGTAAAAGCATTTGACAAAGTAAACCGTAAAATCCTTCTAAATAGCTTTACAAATTCGGTATAAAGGGTAAATAATTTGGATAAAGAGCTACTTAACCAACAGAATTATAGAGATAATAAATAATTCTGACCTGTCATACAAATTCGTGGCTACAAGCGGTGTACCTCAAGGGTAACATGTCGGTCCAATACCCTTTTCCTTTTTATTAATGATATCGTTACTGTATTATTTGATAATTAAGCTTATGTGTTGTTTTTTGCCAATGATTTATAATATCCTCATACCAATAAAACCATAGAAGATTATTCACATTCAAATAAAATAAAATAAATTACGAGTTTGGTGCAAACTCAACCAAATTTATTTAAAATATAGCAAATGCCACCTAATAAGATTTTATAGAACAAATCAGATTTTCAACTATCAATATAAAATTGACAAGTTTTCACTCACGCTGACAATGAAATTAATGATCTTGGCACTATTTTTGATTAAAAATTAAATTTTTTCTTACACATCAATGTGATTACAATAACGGTATTAAAATGCTTGAAATATTTCAACATTAAAAATTCCATATTTTTTTAAAGTTCGATGTTAAGTTGAAAATAATTCTGCTATCAGGTCCCCTTACTTTAAAATCTACTCCAATTCCACCGAGAAAGTTAAAAATAAGTTTCAAAGATATGTTAACTATAAACTCGGTCTACTTATCGAAACCATAAATTACAATTACTTAAAGAAATAATTAAATTTATTAAACCTCCAAGAGAGAGAAGACTTGCTTTCGACTTGACTTATATTTTTTTTAGTTTTTAATGGTATTATACAGAGCCCTGATTTACTTAGCGTAATTAACTTTTATATACCGAAGACACCTACGCGAACTGAAATTCTATTTGATAGAGACACAAATATCAGGAAGTTATTCAGATACTCGCTTGTTTATTTATTTATACTGGATTTTTATAGATGTTCACACTTATGTGAGAAAAACCCAGTTATAAAAACTCAATTAATATACATAAATTACATAAAATTACAAATAATTATACAAAGGATACACAAAACATGAAATTACAAATAATTATACACAGGGTACACAAAATATGAAATTACAAATAATTATGCATAGGATACACAAAACATGAAATTACAAGTAATTATACACAGGGTACACAAAACATGAAATTACAAATAATTATACACAGGGTACACAAAACATGAAATTACAAATAATTATACACAGGGTACACAAAACATGAAATTACAAATAATTATACAAAGGGTACACAAAACATGAAATTACAAAAACTCACCAAATGATACATAAAAAGGATAGATACAATTTATACATAATATAATTAGTCCAATCATTGTTACATATTTTTTAAGTAAAAGGACATTTTTTTCTGAAACTGTACAGATTATTAACAAAAATGTCTACATTAGCACAGTCGACACATTTGAGGCAGGGGACTAAAGTATTCAGGTGGAATGTGCTATAACGTCTTAAACAGTAGGAATTAGGTACATTTATTTCAATACTGCTGGGATATAATATAGTATCGTGAATTATTTTGTATAAACATATTAAATCAATTATTTGCCTTCTAATTTCAAGTGAATTAATGTTGAAATATTCAAGAGGTACGTCGTATGTTCTAAGATGGTAATGTAAACCACATATAAAAGATAACATTCTTAGCTTTATTTTTTTAACAGATTCATCAATGTTTTCATATTTGTAGTATTGAGGATTCCAAGCAAAAGTTCCCTATTCCAGTTAACTTCTAATGAAGGCACTGTAAAGGGTTTGAATTGATTGAGGGTCCTTGAATGACTTACATATACTGTGAATAAATCCCATTATTTTGAATGATTTACACTTGAGAGGAACGGCTGCGCGGCCTGTTTCATACAAAATTTAATTTTGGATTTGAGGCTTAAATACTCACTTAAACCTAATGATCTTTTTTTCATCAAAAAGTATAGCAAATATCTAGTACGGATTAGAAGTAAATGAATTTATTTTTGTTTTACATTATGAAATATAGGCCATTAAAGGAATTGATTTTTCGCGATTATCGAGGCACCTTTATTATTTGGGGGCTAATGGTGATTTAAAAAAAAGTTTTACCCCTCTGCTTTGAAAATATAATGAAATATAAAATAAAAAAATTAAAATAAGGATTATGGTGAACTTTAAATTAAATTACAAACGACCAATTTACGTTGGAACACAAATTTGGGGTACATAATTTAAAATATAGATCCGAATTTTTTTTTTAAATGTTTACTTTTTATTTTTTTACTTACATAATCATATTAACATAGCAAATACGATCATTTTAATTTTATAATAAAAAAATACAATAAATTTTCTAAGTTACCTCTAAAATTATGAAAATACTTCTTTTTTCATGGCATATACGAGTACTACATAATTTCAAACAAAAATAAATAAAATACGTCTCTTCCGTACTAGATATTTACTAAACCTTTAATTAAAAAAAGATATGTATCATTCAGTTTGGATGGGTATTTTGGCCTCAAATCCAAAATTACGTTATGTATGAAACAGGCAGCGCATCCGTTCCTCTTAATGTCATTAATATGCACGTTGAATATGAATTTAGAATGGATAGTGATTCCTAGATCTCTTATGGAAGTTACTTTTTAAGAGTAGTATAATTAATAACTCAGGAAAAGTTATTTATAATTCTATTTCGAATAAAGTTAAAAATGTTAAATTTCTTAAAATTTAGGTTTGTAGCTTGCACCTAGATTCCATTTATTTGGTACTACAGCAGAAATAGTAGATTTATTCAACTGCACGGAATGTAGGTACAAGAATACTATAATAGCATAATTCTTCAATAAATACTATTGATTTGTATAGACGCATACTGGACAAATATATTGGCCCCTCACAATATAAATGCCGCAGCACCTTAAAGGATTCATTTTAATCTTTTTTAGTTAAATTCTTGTTTTTTAATTTTTTTTTTAAATTTATATATATTTTTATTTTATTTTAATTTTTGTTTTATGTGTGATGTATCACCTTATACTACTGTCTTATAATTATTTTACTTTTTTTTTTAACTCTTGTACATATTTTGTATACTTTTTATAACTATTGCATGTATATTTTATATGGAATGTGTGGGACTGCACTAACCTCCCCACATACCGGAATAAACATTTATTATTATTATTATTATTATTATAGTACCCGTTAGGTGATTTTTCACAAAAACGGCGCTATACAAATCATCCAAGTATTATTATTATTATTAGTAAAAATATGTGATGCTCTAATATCACTTATTGGCTCTATTTTTATGTGCTAATCATTATTGAAACAAAATCGTAGATACATTGGTTACAGTCAGAAACAATTCACAGAAAATATATGTTACACGCTGGGTATCTATGGTATGTTGCCTTGTAATTTTTTTATACGTTGAGTATTTACAGGATGATGTTTGCACTGTGTAGTGTTGTCTGTGAATTTGTCGTTGTATTATTTGCTTTGCAACTATGTGTATTGAATAGTGTTGTATGGCCAATATGTCTCATAGGTATATTACAATTAATGAGGGACACATGTTTAATACAGTCGATATAATCGTTTAAAATGCAATGAACACACATTAAATTACCAACTATTTGCCTTTTTTAAATTTAAATTATTAACGCCCCAAAGGGATTTCACATATTGTAACACTTAAATGATTTTGTGTACAGAAAGAAAAAAAACGATTTATGTTATCAAAAAAAAGAACATGATACATAGTTGGTATATAAGTGGTACATACTTATGTATGTATGTATAATGATGTATAAAAATGTATAAGTGACACATGGAAGTTATAAAGGGAAAGGTTTTTAATTTGTAGAAAATACTTTTTTTAAATATATTGAAATGAATATCGCGTTATATACTATAGATATTCAATTTATACTCAATGTTTAGTCCTGTATCAGTATTGTAATATTATCTGCACCATTAAATATTTAAAAGCCCTAAAGCTCGTACATAAAAATAAAATATTTTTTTTTTTTTAGGATAAAATTATTTTATACTTGATGATATCATCATTGAAAATATAAAGACGAATAAAAATAAAATAATTAGGAAACGGTTGTAACTGGGATAGAACTGGGATGGTTAGGTAGGACTTTGTAATCACACCAAAAGGTGGCAGCCATAAAATGAGGGAAATAGTTGATGACAATGTTAGTATGAAGGGACGTATGAGATTGATAAAAACGATCGAATGTAACTGGGTCTCGACAGTAGAGGTACTTGTCAGGGGACTTGGTCCGAATCCGTTACCTTTTTATTTTCTGTTATTCATCTATTTCATATTTTAATTGAGAATTGTTGATGTTATCTTCAAATATGATTAATTCATATTTACATATTGTTTTGAAAAGAATCAAAGAATGCGCATTATTTCGCTAAGTCAAAATCTAGTTGAAACCAAGTATTTCCCAGAAAAGAAGACAAAAATTAATATTGCAATGCAATTTATGCACAATTATTAAACACCATTTAGTCCCTTAACAGATGTGCTCCCGTCTTATTAGCAATTAGAGCAGAAATGAAGTTTGAAGCTCGTGCTGGATATTATATTTCAATTTAAGGAATACTTTGGAAGACAGGGCTAGTTACAACTTATTATGAAATGCTCCACTTTCAAACTTCTGAATACCTGCTTGCAATTAGTTTTAATTCGAATGCAGCAGTTGATAAAACGTTACGCGGGATATGAATAAACTCACTGTATAAAGTAATATGGTTAAAACTTCGTGTGAAAACCACATCCGCTGGTGAAAATGTAAATTTTCACTTATGATATATTACGGCATAATGAATAAACCACGACTTTGTGATAAACATTAATAAAAAATAAAAAAATAAACTTTTCTATCTATAAAAACCAACAGTGTTATGTATAAGTTACACAAGTTACGAGAGTTGCTTAAGATAATTAGGGATACACCAAAAACAATTATATTAATACTAATATAATATAATAATGAATACTGCATAATATAAAATACAGACAACCTATTGCACATTCCTCTAGTCCTACACGAATGTCATAAATCGACATCATTGTGCATGTTTTTGTAGAAATAAACAGTTCTTAGTTTAATAAATGAATAAAAATTACCTTGTAATTACCACTTTATTTATATATACATATCAACATGTTTTGAAAGCGAACCTTTCATCGTCAGGAATATACAAAGTACTAAAAAATAATTATGTCAAGTATAGACAAATCAAATCAACAAATCAAAAAATAGACTAAAAAAAGTAATTAATCAAAAATGTAAATAAAAAAATTATTATAAAACGTTGAATAACAAATTAAAAATGGAATTATTTTTATTATTAATATTAATTTGAAAATAAATATAACAGATTTAAAAAAATATATTTGATTATCTATTTTTGAAACTGTTAATACATGGTGGAATTCCATTATAGTATATTATAATAAAACAAATATAAAACTTTTTTCCACTTAATTAAAGTGGAAAAAAGTTTTATATTTGTTTTATTATAATATATTTGATTATCAATTATATTTAATTAATTATTAACACTTTTTAGATTTTTAAATATTTCAAGTTTGTCTAAATGTAAACCGGTTTTATTTGTGTGTAATATTTTTTTAAATATATGTTTATTTAATCCTTTGAAAGGACGCTAGTAATTTTCCTACTGTATTATCAATTATTGTAGTTAAAAATTTAACAAAACTGCGCTATAGAAATGCAACGTTTTTGCCGTCCAATATCTACATCATATTGATAATGTCAAAATTGTGTTAGTATCCTTCATCAAAGACCTTCAAGTTATTTTCGATAGGAAAACTGCCTTCGAGGGTCACTGCGCAACAATTTCCAATAAATTTTAGGTTTCGTAATACGTATCATAAGAACTTTTCATAATATCGAGTCAATAAAATTCTTTTGATGCTCGCAGCTAGAGTTAAACAATCTGTAAATGATATCTCCTAAAAAACATTAATGTCTACTCCAAAAATAACGCTAGTTTCTGCCCGGAGAACGATTTATGACATTCTTATTATATCTGTTGGCAGTGAAGTGGTTTAAATCACTGAATCACTTCATAGACTGCCATCAAGAGTTAAGTTAGATAAATATCTGTGTCCAATAATCGACTCCACCATCTTTTCCACTGTGATAACCACAGCACAAACTACTCATATAACTCATCACTAGCGCATCTTCAACGAACTATTAATAACCATACAGACCTTTTCGACAAACAGGGTCTGTCGCAAAAATATCGAGAAAAATATTCCCGACTGCGCTAGAAGGGGTAGCGGGCTGCACCGAGTGGTGGAGATGGTAGGGGAAAGTTGTAGCTACCAAACGCGCCGCTGTTCAGTTCTCTCCGAGCAACGGTAGAGCTATCACAGTGATCCGCGCTAAGTGTGTTTTGTCGTTGCGTCGGAAATCAAGATGCAACATTTGCTGGAGCAGCGGGCAGCCATCAAATTCTGCGCTCGGCTGAAAAAAACCAGTAACCAGACCGTGGCCATAATTCGGGAAGTCTTTGGAGATGAAGCCATGTCACAGGCAAGAGTTTACGAGTGGCACAAACAATTTCAAAACGGCCGGGAATCAATTGAAGACGATGTGCGCGTTAGACGACCGTCAACTTCCAAAACTAATGACAATGTCACAAAAATGAGGGAAGTGTTACAGTCTGATCGTCGTCTCAGTGTCCGCTTAATGCCCCCTCTTACTCAGCTCTCGTCCTCCAGGAGTTCCATCTTACATATGTTGTATTGTGTGTTGTATTAAAAAAGCACTTGTAAATGTAAAGAAGATTTATTGACCATGCAGGTTGACACAAGTTTATATATAAGTGGCTCCGCAGAGGTTATATCCCATAGACATTTTTTATACTAACCATGGTAAATACACAAATATTTTATCTTACCAACATTTTGTGACCTCTTCCATAGGGGGTTGCTTAATATCAGTCAATCTTAACCTTCAGGCTGAACACCGTAATGACTCTGCAAAACTGCAGTCGTACCAGTTGCATAGATTCAACAACGTTTTTGAACAATGTTGTAATGTACACGAGTTTAATTTAAGAAGTTATGTCTGTTGTCAAAATCCAGGATTTATAAAATATAAATTACAATCGTAAAACGGAGCGTTCTTGAAAAACTGGAAGACAGCCATTGTTAAAAACCACGTGCTTACTAATGTGCTATATACATTTAATAATTTACATGTCTCTCGTTTTCTGGGCGAGCAAGAATACGCAATTTGCTGGTGTTATCGAGCGCATTAAAATTAGCATCGTCGTAATGTTAGTGACTTCCTGATAGGTGCTGCTGGAGACCATAAAATCGACCAATGTGAAAACTATCTTCACCAGTGTGAAGAAGATCACGACCTTGCAGAAGGAGATAGTTCCAGGATACCCCGTGTTTTTTCGTATGATAGGAAAGGCTTTTGAAGCACATCTGTATGTATTTTGCAGCATGATCTATATTTTGCGGAAATTGTCTCGTTCATATCAATAAGAAAACATTATATGGAACCTGAAGAAAGATGAAGACTTTGAGGTTCATCACAGATATTCATCAGATATTATGTTATGATTTACTGTTCTGTTTATTTCTTAAATTAAATGAACTAGTGTGTAAATCAATAATATCAATGGTCGGATCAAAAATATTTTGGAAGAGGTTGTTGAATTTCGCATATAGAAAACCAATTGGATGTCAATTGAATGAATTTTGAAGCCAGTATGAGGCGGTGCATTGCCGTGATGAAACAGATTTTTTTACGTTGTGTTCTGGGTTGTTTTTCATCAATGGGAGGACGTGAATCTCTGAAATTTTACGCATATTCACTCGCTGGTGAATCAATACCATATCATGCACTTTATAAACAGCTTGTGAAGTAACTGACTCTTTTAAATTCAGTAGTCTATTTTGTTACTAAATTTAGGATAGGCATGAAGTCGTCGAATAAAATTAGTACGATGAAATAATGGATATCGTTGTTGCCATACAAAAGTTTAAAAAAATCAGTATCTCCACATTTATTAAGTTTCTCCGGTTCATTAAAAAAATAAAAACACATTTTTACTACTACCATAATACGGGTGTAATCCTAAGTATGGTTGTAGAGAGAACTAAAAAAAATGTTGTACAAATGTAGAAAAGTTTATTAATTTATTTATTTTTAAATCCCATTCATACTCCTGTCAAAAGTCAAAACCAAACAGACGCCAATTGGTTGGCCTTGATAAATTTGCTTTTATCTCCATAGAACCTGGCCTTTATGTCAGATCTACTAAGTTATTGAACGTCCTTCGAAGAGGGCGATATACTCGTATTAAGTTGTCCGATAAAAAAATATACAATTTATTACACAACGTTCAGAAGCAAAATAAAATTCAGTGTGAAATTGATTGTCGCTCAATCCACCTCGCGTGTCCGCCCGGGCACATAATAATTACCGTTGATTATGCAGATCAGATATTAAAGCGACTTTGATACTTGCGCGGCCATTAACGGCTAAGTCGGCCAGCTATTACCAACTTTACGGCCGGCTCACCTGCGTAATGAAAAAGTTCCTCTTAATTGATTTCCGAGTTCGGGCCGCCTCTGCTTTACGACTGGGCCTAATATTTCTGGGACCGTAAAGCTTCATTATTAAATAGTTTAGTAACAAGGGGGAGCTTACGTTTACAACACATTCACCTTACTTATCCCCTTTCACCTTCAGGTAGAAACGAACGGCCCCCCCTACGAATAATAGCTGTTTATTTACTCAAGGCTTTTGGATTATTTTATTTCAAGGTGAAATTACAACTATTTTCGATTTTTTTTCTTGAGTTTAAATAGAAAATAACGAATGGTTATGCACACTACCTACTTATAACATATGTTTGTGTTTAATTCATGTAAAAAAATTTATAATGTATTGTTGAATAGTATGGTGGACGTTTAACTGTAAATATCAAAATATAAAAGAATACTTTTTTTAAAACTATTGGTATTCACTTTCTGGCGTCATTATTAATTAATTAATTAAAAAGCATACTTTGTTTACGCCACTTTATAAATGTGATGTAAACAAAGTATATTTATTTTAATTAATGGATTAATTTTTTTTTTCACCACTTTATTAATATACACATGTCAGCATGTTTCGAAAGCGATGCTTTCTTCATCAGGAGTATATAGAATACCTACATTATTATAATATGCCTGATGAAGAAAACATCGCTTTCAAAACATGTTGATATGTATATATTAATAAAGTGGTGAAACAAAGTATTTTTTAATTCATTTATTAATAATGACGCCATTAAGTGAATACCAATATTTTGAAGAAATTATCCATATAATATTATGGTGTATTAATGACTCTTGTTAGGATAATAAGAGAGAAAATAAATTAAAAAAGCTGTTCGTTTTGCGCTTTTTAGTGATTCACATTCAATTGTCAACTATTGGCCATTCAAACAGTAGTGAACGTGATGATTAAGAAAGGAAATTTGAATTAACTGTATGGTTGTCTCAAGGAAAAATAAGCTTCCTCCACTAAAAGAAGCACAGTAGGTGACCCAATTCCCTTCTAATTTTTATACTAACTATCCCCATTGTATTTATTAATTTATTTAATTTAATTTGACAAATATTTATAACATTACAGATCTTTAATCTAATTAATTATAATTGTACAGTTTATGCAGCACACATGCAACTCCAAAAATCCTGTAAATGCGTTATAGGACATAAAAAACGTGTTTAGGAAGTGCGTAGTTCTTCCACAGGTCTGGTCATAAATAAGTTCTCACTCGACTGTACAGGATGTTGTGATGACGTCATCGATAGTAAGATTCAAATAAATTTATTTGAGCCTTAGGCTGCTCTCTGACGGTCCGGTGAGGAACGAACATTTCACTCGTTACTGGAGACACTGCGCAGAAAAGTCCCACAATGAACTGTGTTGCAAACCATTACCTTACTTTAGCAAACTTGACTTTTTTGTGAAGTGTCTGCAGTAACGAGTGAAATGTTCATTCCTCACCGGACCGTCAGAGAGCAGCCTTAGTCACCCTGTTAAATATGTTACCGTTAAGTAAAATAATGTATTTTTTGCTAGAGCAATACCTCTACACGTCTCTGGGGAGTGGTAATTGGTCTTACCCAAAATATGGATAGAAGGGTATAGCCAAGGGTATCATCCGTAGAGACGCATAAATAAAAATCTTGTAAATTTCCTATGTACCCTTTCAATGCAAAAAATATAAGTGATATGTGTAACTGTTTATGGATTCAAAGAGTACGTGTTTTAGGATATTTTGTCATCACATCATATCTACTTCCCCCTGTCTTGCTCGGGTCGGGGACCCATTGCATAAACAAGGCGCTTCCTGGCGTCCTTGTCCTCCGCTATGTCAACGGTATCCGTCCATAGTAGGGCCAGCCTCTTCCATCTCTGTCTGGAGTCCACTGGAAGTATTACCTGTGAAATAGCATTTAGATCTTATTTTAGATATCTTCTGGTATTCTCAATACCTAAGTTCCCAAGCGACATCAGTTGTGACTTTAGTCAGTGGTTCGATGTGTCCTCCCAAAAATCTCATTTTATCAGCTTAGACCTTGGAATGCGTTCGTTTTTTTGATATCCAGATCCAGGTGACCATAAGTAAAAGTGGGGCAATATAGTGAATTTGGAAATTTTGTATTCAGTTAAAATAATGCCCTATGCTATTTTTTTTTAATTTACGGTTGTACTTGGGTGTATAGTATTTATTATGGACAATGTTTGATTTTTTTAACATGTACAATTGCATACATTTTTTACATTTTACCTGAACGACGAGCCAAAAATGTAAGAAACGACCTATAAAAAAAAACACTTTCGGGAGTTGAGTTTTTGGGGTACTTTATAGTAAGCCCAGTGCCTCTCCAGTCCCCATGAACCCATTGTGCTTGGTTCATTTGAAACTTTGTTACACGAGTTTAAACCTCCGTCCCCCATCATAACATTATAAATTCCCTTTGAAAGATGATATCAGTCCTGTGGACACGCGTTGTATCTACGCTGTACATTTATCTTCTTACCGTCTACGGCAGGCGTGTTGAATCCTTTTCAGTTAGGGATGGATAGAACATTTGTTACAACTTGCAATAATACAAAATTATGTTAATTTCATGTGGTTATCTAATATAAGTATTCCTTGTTAGTAAAAATGTTGATTGCAAAACAAACGATGAATCGATTATTGTTTTATTAAAAAAATATATATATTTAACGTCTCTGTCTTCCACGGCATGTATCAAATTATCCGCATGTTACTTAGTTTTGCCAATAATCGTTCGAGTATCCATAACAATGCTAAGATGTGTACTTCTATAGAGGCTTAGAATATGTTTGAGGTCTGAGACTATCAAGAAGTTTTTTTAAATTTTATATGAATACCGCAAAAGAGTCCCAACTTTTCCCAACCGTCTGGAGCCAGTGAGACTATGGCATTCCCAACTGGGGAATGTTGTGAGGCTGAAGGTATTGGAGAGGGGAAGGAGAAGGGGAAGGTGGGAAAATACCTGGCTATTCAAATCTGGTCACCAAACACGGCTAAAAGCCATTTAAAGCAACGTTTCAATTCTGAATGGTGGTCTTTCACCTGGGCGATACTGAGAGTATCTTCCACTCTGGAACGTGCAAAAATATACTATATATTATTTTTAAATGAATTAATTGTGAAACATCACAAATTAAATAAATAAAATTTACTTGCGCACGCCGGGATTTGAACCCGCGACCTTCGGATTCGTAGTCGAAAGCCTTACCCCTCGACCGTGGAGGCCGTCAAATCGCTCTATATTTGTTATTAAACCAAAATATATATGTGTATATTATGTATGCCTGTTTTCAATAAACTCAAGAGATCAAGCTTATATTTAAAACTGCTTTTGGACAAAGGAGCTATAAGCATATCCTCACTAAGCTCTATAATTCACTTCCATCACCAACAAAAAGTGAGATATAAATGATTTATAAACGGAATCAAAACCTGGCTCAAAGAAATCAAAGAAGACAAGTTATCCAGTATTTTGAATAGAACGTCGTAGGAGCTTAAAATAATCTGTTTTTTAATAAAACCTAGCCCGCCTCAGCACAGGAACCCCAAGTGAGGAGGTCTGTGAAAAACAGTGAATTAAATTGTAATTTGTTATGATGTAAATAAAACATTAAATTTATATTTAGTGAACCATTGATTTCGAAACATGTTGTTATTTATTTATTAAATAGTTGTTCGTATAAAATAAATCTAAATAATTAAATTGTTATTGTGTTTAATTAGTAGAAATCCAATTGTTTTTTTAATGACTTTAAAGTAAAAATAATCATTGGATGATTTGCATACCGCCCTTTTTGTGAAAAATCACCTCAAGAGTGGTGCACAGATATGAATTCTTATTATCTATCTAATTATATATAAACAAATACAGAAAAACATACTTACCTGGCAGATGAACACAGTTTTATTAGAAAATTATAGGTTAGAGAAGTAAGGTTTCCCCTTATTGAGACAGCTGTTTAGGCTTTCAAAGCCATTTTCACACAAACAAATACTAAATTTGATTTACTATAACTTAAGAATAAACGAAAAAACTGTTTTCTATAATCATACATGGAAACATAATGTTGTTTCCTCTCCATCCGAAAGGCAGAAAGATTTTGGTATAATGTTCCAAGAAGATCTTCGAAGGACCTCGGACATTGATGGTCTTTATACTGCTTACAAAAGTCTTTTAAAAAATATGTTAACCGAATTTCTCACCTCTTTCAAGTCATTTATGATAGAAATACGAAATCTTAGGATGGACATCTGTCACAACAAATATAATAAGTCAGTTAGATATAACCCAAAAAGGAATTATAAACAAAAAGTACCCTTGACGTCCTCGAAAGGGATCTTCAAATGTTTTGACGTTAATATTCTTGGAATAAAGTTATTCTAAGAATATTCTCATAAAACAATTCAAAAACATCAAACCCCTTAATAAACCCGGCATTCATTACACGAGAGCTATCCAAAAGGAGATACCGAAAAGTCTAAATTTTATCCAACTTTTGGTCAAAGAAATAACAAATATTTTGCAACAAAACTTTACAACATCCTTCCCCCAAATTTGAAGAAAATGGAAAAGTCGAATGAGTACAACAAACAGATTTCCGTCTTGCTTAATGATCTCACAGCACATGAATTAAGAAAAATAAATAAAAACCTAATAAAAAACGTTAATTCATAAATTAATTGACGGTACAAGTTCTTAACAGGACACAAATAATTATGAATATGGGCAAGGAATATTTACTAATTTGCAATACATCTTTTTATCAATTCGAGTTAATAAATTAATTAATTTCATACTATTTATGGTATACAGCTAACACTTTGGTTGTTCATGATTATAATAAAATAAATTTAAATAGAATAACACCATATATTATTTGAGAATTTAAAAAAAGCTGTGATCTTAGTGAATTTTTTTTTGTTAATTAGTTTTACGTCAAAAAACAATCAACAGTTTTTTTTTCTTTAACCACATGCAGGAGGACATGGAAAAAATAGTTTTCCTCAGGACCAATGTCATCTTTGGGGATACTGTATGGAGGGTATTTTTGAGGAGAGGAAGTAGTGAACATGGATTTTGGAGAGACCAACCATATGTTGTAGGAGAGAGGAAACAGAGAGGCCGCCAAATCATTCCACAGTCAAGCTGTTGAACTCAAGAACGAGTGGTAGAAACGACCCCTTCTCGTGTGACAAATGTCAACTGTATACGTATATTAATATTATGTATATTTTAACACGGCACCACGTTTATTGGTCAAATGAAATGTACACATAGTTTGATATTACAGATCGTTGAATTGGTGGATGTAATCTGTTAGCCATAAGTTTTTACAATAGATTGTCTATATTTAGTGTTAAGATAGAGCGTTAAAAAAATATCTACAGCGCTTTTGAAATATTTTTTACAAGAATAATGCAAAAAAAATCGTCCAAATATTAATATTATCATTATCAGTAGGTGCTTAGCCAAATTTTTAATTAAATTGTTTGCAAAGCTAAACCTAAACGAATGTCAGAAGCCAAAAACAGTGCCTATAATATTTTCCATGCGCTATTATACCTATGTTCATTTGCATATACTTGCGAGGAGACACCCACTCACCGCGTTGTTTTAGTAGGCTATTTATTATGGACCGAGTAGGATAAAGCAATTAGCATAAATTCTCCCTAATCCAATATTCATAAGAAAAGGGAAAGCTTCTGACTTGGGGATGTAGGAGCTTATAATACCCTGAGACGTCTTAGCATGTCTCTATTTTTTCTTGTATCCGTGTTTTCATGATGGTTCACTGGTTTGGATACGTTGGCGAAGTAGAGGTGTTTGGAGAATGCCATCGAAGTAGATTCACACAGAGCTGTAGGTATTTAAGATATTTTGCGAGAATTTATTTAAATTTGCCCAGGAAAAAAAATGGATTAAAACTCATTAGTTACCTTGATGGGTACTTTAAGATATATCTACCATTATAATAAATTTTTTGACACATTCATTATTGGTCGTTATTAATAACATTTACCACAGTGCATGTTTTAATGTGTATCTATATTCACTTGAATTAGACTATTAACAAATAAAGAGTGCAAAAAATAATGTTTCCAAAGGACAGAAAATAGAAATAATATTGCTGGTTTATACACGTATGGGATTATATAATAATATAATGCGTTTTTGTATTCTAACATCGAGAGTTTTTATAATATTAAAGATTTGATACCATAAATCACACACATCTGTTTAACAAACCTTTAAATATTGACATTAGTAAAAATGAACTGACATTATCAGTAACCTCAGCTCAACAACATTACCAGCAAATTTATTGGTGTCAAATTAGGAGTGCCTCAAGGAAGTATTCTGGGTCCAATCTTGTTCTTAATTTATATAAATGACATATGTCACATAGAATGTGAAGGCGAAATCATATTTTTTGCAGATGATACTATTATTCTATTAAATGGGAAAAAAATAGTCAGAAACTTTCGAGGAAGCAGAAGTCACTCTAAACAGAATCAAAACATGGCTAGACTATCACTTACTCACAATTAATGCTAATAAACCAAATTCATCAGTTTTAATATAAACAATATTAAAAACTCCGAAACAAACCTTAACTAGAAAATTCATAGATTACCACATTTAAATGGTCAATGTAATTGTCATTGGAAAATGTTAACAATATGATATATTTAGGCGTAAAAATTGATCACAATTTAAAGTGGACTGACCACATTATTTATTTATAACAAATTTTAAAAAAAATCTTATTCTTTTAAAATAATCTGGAATGTCAATATGCATGTCAATATAATGATAATATTCTTCACTCATTAGAACACAAAAAGCCATCATGAAAATTATACTTAAAGTTCCCGTTAAAGTTAACGAAATCTTCAACAAACTTAACACTATGTAAATAAAAAAAAATGATATTCTAAAACAATACTACTTTACATTTACAAATACAAAAAAAAACAAGAAATAACAACAATCACACAAATTAAAAACACTTAACTAGAACTCAGAGTCAAAAACACATCCAACAAGGAACAACAAACACAACATTTGGACAAAAAAACGTCTTATGTTATGGTACTAAACTCTATAACAATATCATACTATCCTTTAAAAATCACAACAATAATAAATATAAAAATCAAATAAAAGACTGGATACAACACAGGGAGATCTAAAATACAAAATATATTAACACCAAATAAAGGCTTACACCGAAACCACTCAACTGCACTTAAAACACCAGACTTTAATTTTTTTTTTCATCAAGCACATCAATTTAATTTAATGTAATTTCATATTTTGTAAATGAAATCCTCAGCACAGGAAATCCCAGTGAGGATATAATTATTTGTTATTTTGTTATAAAAACGAAGATAATAAACCATTATTATCATTATTAATTTTTAAAAAATCTTTGTAAAAATGGAATTACTTTGTGGTTTCATTATTAATAAAATTAATGAGAAATGCTTTGTGTACACAACTGTTTAATAAATAAAGATCAACATGTTACGGAAGCGAAGATTCCCTCATCAGGATACACAGTATACAGTGTATTCTTATGAAAAAATAAAACCGTTATGTTTACTATAATGCAGTATCTCTCAAAAGGTATATTCTGGCATCATTAAATTCAGGTGGTTTTCTTAATACAGACCTCTTTATAATCATAACAGCATGCAGAATCAAACAGCCTTTTCCTTAATCGGCCTCACAACCTTTGACCGTATAATTTTCCTGCTTGTAAAAAGTGTAAAATTAGGTTTCTTTCACAGTGTCATATATATATATATATAGTAGAGTAACTTAAGTAAGCAATACTACGATTTTACGAAAGAAATTTATTTCATTGGATAATAGGATTCCCGCGACACCTCTCAAGAAACTCATTTCGACAGTTTAAACACTTTAACAGTCTGTATTTGGTCGCCTTAATTTGATATCCGTTATCTGATAGATTCTGTCAAATACGGTTACGATGAAGTTATTATTGTTTTTTCTTTATTATTACAATAATTCATAAACAATATAAAACATTTCCTATAGATTCCGCCAGCACTCTAAATGTTTCTTACAGGTAAACATGAGCAGCAGATTAATAACAAGACAAAAAATGGACAAAACGTTGTTTCACGTAAAAACAAGAAAAGGTACACAATGATTAAACGAAGTATACCGAAATTGTTATTTGTAGGATAATAGTTTTTAAATTTATACTGAATCTACTGAATGTATCATAGAATATGTTGGGTTCCTTCAGAGTTTGATTTAGAATAATTCGCACATTCTGATATGTTTGTCGAATGTGGAATAAGTAGCTAAACCAAGTTGTTCTGGGGGATACTTTCATAATAATAATAATCTGTTGATTATTTCTATAGCGCCGTTTTCGTGAGAAAATCACTTCAAGAGCGCCTTACAGCATAATTTAACTAACCTATACCTTATCACTTAGACTTATATCTAATAATTTACGTCTTAGATTTATTACTGATGACTAACAGCTATGATTTATAAGTAGAAACTACTTCATTCAGACTTATAATTATTGACTTACATCTAAGACACTTATAGCTAGTGACTTACAACTAAAACCTGTAACTAGTGACAAACATGTTTATGAAGAGGTGAATTTTTAAAACAATGTTGTTGAATGGTTAACATCTATGTTTTAGGAATAGAGACTTACAACTAACATATTTAAATTTTAAAATAAATTATGAAATGATTGTTGACCTTGTTTTCAGCGATAATTTACACAACAATGGGACGTGTTTATTTTCGATACAAAATGTTACTATTTTCAAAAATCGGAATGCCTATGCTTTTTAGCTTCATGTTTATTAATTCCAGTAAATTAGGGCAGCCGATGATATTATTGCAGGCCTTCTATCAAGTCATGATTCGAGGTAGATTCTTCGCTAGGAAGGAGTGGATACGTTATAATCTGATACCATTTTTACATGTCCTTTTAGGTAGGTATTTTGTAGCAGTGTTTAACTATGCTGGTGAGAAAAATACACCTGTGGGTCCAATTGTTTAAAACAATATTTGTTTGTGGGGTTCATCTAGCAAATTATACATCATTGTATTATCGTTTGAATATTTTATGATAATAGCTTTACTTCACTAGTTTATAATGGCAGAAATAGAATGTAGGGGCTCTCTGTAAATAATTAATCCACCATCTGCAGCCAGTTCCCAGTGACAAATACGCACTTTTCAATAATTTAAAATATACATTTGTTTGATATTGTCTTTCAAATTTATTAAACTTGCGGTATCAGGTTAAGGGGGAAGAACGTCGAAGAGGTATTATTTATTTATTGGAAATAATTGTAATATTTATAGGCAATGCGATAAATATAATATTTCTTAAGAAATTTGTTTTGTTTATATAAAAACAATAACTTTGTTTAAAACCACTGTATATACATTTGCAATATATTTAAGGTATATTGTTTATCCCGACGAGGGGATTGCTTCTGAAACATGCATTTATTTACATATTAAATACAGTGGTTTTTAACAAAGTAAATATTATTAATTTAATAAATATGACTTCGCAAAGTGATTTCATATCTTTTATAGAAATAGAAAAAAAATCCATTACATATTTTAAAATTTACATAGGCTTTTTTTTTTTTACATGAATACCGCACAAGAGTCTCAACTGCTCCCACCCGTCTGGAGCCAGTGAGACTATGGCATCCCCAATTGCGGAATGTTGTGAGGCTGAAGGTATTGGGGAGGGGAAGGAGAAAAGAAAGAGGAAGGTGGGAAATTCCTGGCTATTCAGATCTGGTCGCCAAATACGGCTAAAAGACATTTCAAGCAACGTTTCAATTCTGAATGGTGGTCTTTCACCAGGGCGATACTGAGAGTATCTTCCACTCTGGAACGTGCGCAAATGTACTATAAATTTTTTTAAAATTAATTAATTGTGAAACAGCACAAATTAATTAAATGAAATTTACTTGCGAATGCGGGATTTGAACCCGCGATCTTCGGATTCGTAGTCGAGAGCCTTACCCCTCGACCATGGAGGCCGTCGATAGGCCGCTTAGGATTTATCAAAATAAAATTAATAATATGACCTTTTCTGATCGTTCTTTGTATGTTTTAAAATAATATTTAAAAATGTTGAATATCCTAAAAAAAAACCTTTCCCGGTGTGGTTACATTTTTTTGATTTTGTAAAACATACATAGGACCGCCAGAAAAAATCGTATTTCTGAATTGTTTCCTAAGTGCTAAGCCCATGAAAATTTAACAATACCTAACTAATATTTTTCAAAATTAATTTAAAATTATTTTGCATTCACCATTTCATTAATATACACATATATACATGTTTCGACAGTCATGCTTTCTTCATCAGGAATATATAGAATACTAAAAAATAATAATGTCAAATATAGACAAAAGATAAATATAAACACAATATTGTAAGAATAGAAAATTATGAACATGAACAAAAATTGATTAAACTAATTAATCAAAAAATGTTAATAAAAAATTAATATAAAATATTGACTAACAAATTTATATTAAAAATTGAAAAATAAAATGTTTTCATTATTAAAATTAATACGAACATAAATTCAAGAGATGGCTATTTAAAAAAAAAAGATTATTAATTTAATTTAATTCATTATTAACGCTTTTTCTGATTTCTAAAACTTCAAATTTGTCTAATTGTAAACCGGTTGTATTTGCATGTAAAATTTTTAAATCTCTATCTACGAGTATATCAGAAGAATGATTGGTTTCTAAAGTATGATTGGTTTCTAAAATATGATTTAATATTTTTCTCTTTAAAGCTTTATGTTTATCGTATAATGTAATTATATAATAATTATTTATAATTAATAAATAAATAATCGATCTCAGAGGTTCCTCTCCCCTTAAAAGTACTCTGGTTTCATGATAACAATTGTAGAATTTTATTATGGCTAGTTTATTATTCCACACTTGATTCTAAAGTCGTGTAAACAATCAATGTTGTTCGGATACGTCTAAATTATTAAATATTTAAAATTTTCTCTTTTTTCGTCCTTCATCTTTTCTCCCGTAGGGTGAATAATATAGCTGGGTGGAATGAGAAGAAGTAGAAAGCTGCAAATACAACAATGTTATTTTTGGGTTCGGAAGGTCTTTCAATCTTACATTATTAATTTACATATTGGAAACCCCTGACTTTTACCAGCGTTACAAATTTCACAGATCAAAAACAAGCGAATAAACAAATGGACACTTTATGTTTAATACTCGGATCTTGTTTCATAAATAAATGTTCTTCATTAAAACCGGAAAATACAACTCAAGGAAGCTGGTTTCCTAATTGGGGGTATGATCTCGTTAAGAGTATCCCTTGAAGTTGGATTATTGGATTATTTATTTATGCACCATTCGCTAATGAAATTATATCACATTTTTATTCATTTGATGGAAACTCAACGAAATCAGGAACCCAATACCATCGTACTATACGGTTTGAATTTCTACGATACGAGGAATTATGGTGATATTATTTCTAGATAAACCTCTTTACCCAGCTTTTACCATAGTACTAAGAGTTAAAACATTAACTGAATGTTATTTAATACTCAGAGAACGATGACAAAAAGCAAATCATCTTAAAGTATTCAAACAAAGGTGCGCAAAACTCAGAATACGGTGCAAAGACAAGTGATAATAACAGTCTTTTTACATGCGATATTTCATTAAATTTTCTCACATGGTGCTAGAAAATCCCCCGAACTCCGATGCTGCGCACTCAATATGCAGGATACACATTCAGAGCTTTGTATTTATTACGTTGAATAAAAGAGAATAGTTTTACTAATTTAATTTATTTTATTAATAGTATATAATTTGAATATTATAACTCAAGAAAATAAAGGTAGCCACCACATTCTTTTTCTTTAGTCAATTCCTCATTGCTGAGGATCATGATCTCAGCTCCTATTTTCCTGGTGGACAAGGCTCCTCCACTCCTCGCGGTCCCGCGCTGCGTTGAGAGTCGCCCACTCCGGGAACATGTAGAATTGTTTTTTATTTATTTATTAATTTAGACTTGAGAACGTCTTTAAAATCGTTGCCAGGTGTGGGGAGACAATCGCGCCCAAATGAGTGACAGTTTCTGTTGTAGCAATTTCAAACTTCAATAACTCGGGTAAAAATTGATATTACACCGTCATCTTAGTCTTGTTTTAAAGAGGAAGGATGAACATTTTTCTGATGTATGCTCAAACTCATTTTGGTATCAAATGTGTATCTCAAAACATAACAAAACTTATGAGATTGTGAATATGAAAAGTTATTTTAAGAAAATTTAACAATTTCCTTAAAATGTCGCGATACATGAGGGTAAAGCATAACCAGATGTAAAAAAATCTGGTACCAAAGCATAGATTATAAAAATTCGAAGAGAATAAACCCATACCAACGCGCAAGACTGATATATATTTGATCACTCCAACGCATTGGTAGTTTTCCATTGCTTATCCAGTATTCCATAGCCAGTAACTACGTTACCTCATAAAGAAGTCTAATTAATAAAAAAATAAAATAAAAAATATTGAGCGGCAGAAGAAATTTACATCCAACGGTAACCGAGGCATCCTCCCGAAGGTATGATTTAGTAGGAGCCGGTAACTTGATTGATATGGTTCATTTGCCGCCAATTCTGCGCCAATCACTTTAGGTATTCTGATCAAATGTACCCCGCCGGGAATATTGTTTTCCCCAAAACAATATTCTCATCCTCCATAAATTCAGCCAATGGCACTAACGAACCACCATCGCATTTTAGAGCCTTCCGATTGACGCGTTCAAATTGTACGGAAATTCACACATTCAGGAACGAATAATTACTGTAATACTGTTACTTTTCAGGTAGTTGAACACGCCATGATAGTCCTTCATTCTTAATAAATTAAATAATTTTAATCATATGTTCCAGATAAAATTCAATATAGTTTTTGATAGCTGCGAGATCACGTTTCCTTTCTTTAATGAAAATGGACTCTCTTTACACTCATTCAACGACGTAAGTATTCAAATAAAATTATTTATTTCATACCTTGTATTTTAGTAGTTTTAATGGCACATTATTTTTTGCCTTTATTTTTTTTTATTTTTTTTTTATTTAATATAATAATTTTTTTTACAGAGAGTATATAAAAATAAGACATGATTCATATAGTGTAACAAAAATATATTATAGCTATTCCTCACCATAAAGAAACAAGGTTCTTGTGTTTGGTGAGTGATTATCGCTTAATTAATCAAATCATAACTTAAAGTATTGTTGTACAATAGCAGGAAAATATGAATTTGTCGTGTAAATTTTGTAATTTATCACTATTAAAGAAAATAAAAAGAAAGTAGAAGAAAAGAAGAGAAGATAATAATAAAAGACAAAAAAAATCTAATAATAATAATTTTTTTTTTTTTTTTAATTGTTACAGTAGTTTGAGGTAATTTTTTAATCTATGTTGAAATTCATGGATATTTTCTATAATTTTAAGATCAGTTGGCAGATTGTTAAAAAAAGTTATTCCTAGATATAGGTATGTGTTTTGCGTATGCTTAGTATTGAATGGCGGGATTTTAATGTTTTGTTGATACCTTGCGGATATATTAAATTGTAATTTATTTAACGTTTTTCTTTAAAGATTTGAATAATTGCATATTTTTTATAAATTTTATCTACTGTAGGTACATTGAATATTGTAAAAAGCTTTTCAGTGGAAAATGATGATGGTTTTTTTAAAATTACCTTTATTATCAATCTTTGAATTATTTTAAGTGGACTTAAAATATTATCATATGTTCCCCCAGCCAATAATTCCATATTGTAAAATAGACTGAACAATTGCATAGTACACTCTTTTAAGGTTTTCTAGTCTAAGAATATTTCTTAGTCTTATAAATATATATATACATTTTCTAATTCGTTTAACAAGTTCACAAATATGTGTTTTCCATTTAAAATGCTGGTCTATATATACACCAAGGTATTTAATTTCGGAAGTTGGACTAAGTATTGAACATGCTTGATTACAATTGATTCTGTTGCAGTTACTTTGGTGTATTATAATTTTTATTTCTGGTTTTGATTTAAATTTATTGATAGAGAAAGGAATAAATTTTGTTTTTCCAGTGTTAAGGGAGAGTAGATTATTATCGAACCAATTTTTTTAATATATTAATATCAGTATTTGCTAGCTTGTTAATAGAATTCCAGTCAGTACCTTCAATTATTATGACAGTGTCGTCAGCATAAGATATTATTTTCCGTTTAGCTTTTGCATGAATATGTCATTTACATAGATGATAAAAAGTAGAGGTCCCAGTACTGTACCTTGAGGTATGCCAAAATTACTTGTTTTTTATGACTAAGTACCTCGTTTATTTTTACCACTTGAGGACGTTTGAAAAGATAGCTTTTTATCCATTCCAGAGCTGTACTATTTATTCCAATGTTGCTTAATTTAATTATAAGTTTGTCATGAGATATGCTATCAAACGCTTTTTTGAGATCTATAAAAATTCCAAGGCATTTTAGTGATTTATCTAATGAAGTGTGAATAAGGCTAGTTAAATTTGAAATTGCATCCTGTGTGCTTCTACTTTCCATAAAGCCGAATTGATTTTCGTGAATTATGCTATTACATTTTATAAACTGGTTAAGTCTTTTTTTTACAAGTTTTTCAAAATTTTTTGCAATATTTGAGATTACTGAAATGGGACGGTAATTATTAAGATCTTCGGGATTACCAGACTTAAATATTGGAGTTATGGTAGTTTGTTTGTAATTACATGGAAATACTCCGCATTGGAAACTTGTGTTGATTATATGCATTAACGGTTTAGAAATTTTGTTTTTAATATTTTTTAAAATGTTAGTTGTAATTCTATCAAAACCTGGGGCAGAGCCTCCTTTCATGCCGTTTATAATAGTTACTATTTCGTCCTCTGTGGTGAGTTGAAATGTTGACATTTTATTTTTAACATCAACATTACAGTCTGGAATTGTTATATTTGGATCTTTGTGTATGAGATTGGCAAGATTTTCTCCTATATTTGCAAAGAATTCGTTAAATATATTTGCAGCTTTTAAAGGGTTCTCTTTGCAACATGTTTCCGAATTATCATGAATAATAGTGCTGATTTCATTGTTTTTATACTTTTTTTTTGTCCATTATCTCATTTATAATCGTCCATACTCCTTTGTCATTTTCAACCTGTATCAACTTCTGTTTGTAATAGCTTTCTTTTGTATGTTTTATGATATATAGAGTTTATTTTTATATACTTTAAAATGTTTCTGTAAATGTTCATTATTTGGTTGTTGATTAGTTAATCTATAAAGAGCTTGCTTATGACGTACGGATACTATTAAACCGTGAGTTATCCATGGTTTTATAGGTTTGAGGTCTAGGTAGTTTGGATTTGGATATGACATTATTTGTTGAGTCATTTATGAATTTAGAGAATTTTCTTCAAACATTTTACAACAAACATTGACATCATTACATTGATATAAATCAAGCCAATTTTCTACTTCTAATTTACATTTTAACGTATCCATGTTAAGTACTTTTTTTGAAACATTTTCTTGTTTAAATGGTGGAAAAGTTGGATTACAAAATTTATAATTGAATATACATGAATAATGATCAGTGATAGTTGTATGAATGACATCGGATATAATATTTTGGATATCAGAAATATTTGTAAATATATGATCTAAACATGAAGGTCGTTGACCTCGAACGTTTCTAGTATATGAATTTATGCACGGTAAATAATTAAGTTCCGCTAACATGTTTAGATAATTATCTTTATCCTTACTAGAGTATTTTTTTGCAATATTTAAGTTCATATCTCCAACAATAATATTATTTTTATTTCTAAAATTTAATAATATATTTTTAATTCATTTATAAATTGTGATATTACTGATGCATGAGTGCGATAAACGGCAATAATATTATAATATTTATTTTGGTCTTTAAACTCAATATTTAATAGGTTTACATTATGAAAATTGTGTATTTCTTTAATGTTGAGTGCATTATAGCGGTTAGATATGAATATTGCAATACCACTGTTTTTGTTTAACTTTGTTGTTGTTGTATAGAAAGAGTACCCCGCAAGATTATAATTCAGTTCGCCGGCGGAATGTGTTTCTGTTAACACTATAACGTCCGGAAAATAATTTAATATTTTTAAAGATATTATTAATTCATCTAAGTTCTTTTCGATACTTCTTATATTAGTATGAAATAAGGTAAATCCTTTATCAGAGCAAATTAGATTTAAATCTCTTATGGAGTGGTATAATCTTTCTTCTATAAATGTTTTTTTTATCTAAAGCATTACATATAAAATCAGTCATTTTGAAGTTAGTATGAGGAGATATAATTTACCATATTTATTCATAGTCGATGCGCTCTCTAGCAATTTGAAGCATTTTTTGCCGGTAAAGACATTTTATACTGTCAACCCGGTGTTCGGTGGAATAGTTCAATTTAAATCTTTTATTTTGCACACAGCAATTGTTGCAAATTGGGTTTATTTCTCTGTTTTCGCATTTCGAGAGTATATGTTCCTTAGTACAATGGGGACAAATGGGTGGCTGCGTCCTGTCGAGACATCTTTGGGCTGTATGGCCGAACTTTAAACAAGATAATTTTTAAAAATATCATATAACCATCTTGAAATACGTAAAATACCTGTGAATTTTTTAATTTAAAATTTTAGACCCCCGACACAACGTTTATAAATTCAAAAAAAGTTTAGGCCACTCAGATTTGATATTTTTATTTAATTTTTTATTGAAAATTTTTAATAGATATGATGAAATAGTGTATTAAATACAAGAATACATAATAAAAATTAGATATGAAAACAACGAAATCCCACAGAGGCAAAGCCTGTGGGTGGGTATTATAATAGTTTTAGTATCAAATTATTATGGTTTTTTCGAAATTTTCATTTTAATCATAAACTTAAGGTATTATTTTTCTTTAAAGTATAAATGATAGTGAAAATAAGAAATACGAAACAAATAATAAGCGATAATAAGAAGAAAACATAACAGAACATAAAATGATAATAAGAGGAAAACATAACAGAACATAAATTATGACAGAATTTATAACATAATTTATTGTTTTGATCGCATATACGTACATAAGTATAATAAGGTTTTAGTGGAAGTTTTAAAATCACACATAGATATTTGATACTAACGTTTAAAATTTTATAGAAAAGTATATATGTTTTGGGTTATTGGTAAATAAAAAAAATATATATATAAAATTGAGTATTGAACAGTATAATACATTTGTTGGTACCAGCAACAGGTGTAAAATTGAGTTGAAATTTAAGAGTCAAGCTTTAAAATTTAAACAAAAGAGAAAAAGCTTGAATTCCATCTAAGGGTAAATACGCTCGATGATTGTTAAGACTAATAAGTAAAATATTCCTCTTTCATAGAAGGCAAGATTTAATATGTTTTTTATAAGAGTTAATGTTTTGACACAACACAGTCGTTTTAATAACTGTAAGAGATGAATTATACATTTTTAGAGCAATAGAATGAATATGCCTTTGGGCTAACCTGGTTTTGCAATGAGAAACGGCATATTCAGAAGTACCATGTCTTTGTCTAGAACGATTTGAATTTTTTGTGAAATTGTTTGGACGCATGTTAATAAACTTCAGGCATTGAATGCTATGGGTCTGTCTTAGGTCCAAAATATTCCTTTCTTGGAACAATTGTTTGGATGGATAGGTTTTGATTTTGATTTGAAATGGTATCATTTGTTTTTAATGTCTGCTATTCATAAAGATGTCAAATTTATAGATAATTAATACTGTTTCATTTGACATAAAACAAACAATTTATGTTTTTTTATGCCAACCGGTTTCGCTTAGATCAACTTTCGTCAGGGTAAATAAAATAACAAAAGAATACTTACGGAGTTATCGTATGTATATACAGGCGATTTATTGTTTCACTTTCGTACATTATATTTACGATATATTTTTGCTAGATTTCTAGTTTTCTTACACAATTTAAATATATTAATAAATATCATTTTTAATAAATAGGTTGGCAGTGTAAATTTGTTACCATATCGTAGGTCATTAGTTACAAGTTATTAACATAAGTTACAGATTTTCTGTATTTCTTGGTCATGAACTGTGTAACAATTTTTAGATACTTTATTTTAAAGAGTTTTATCCACTGTGTACATTTGTTAATTAATTTCATTTATTTGCCACCGGTGTCGATACATCCGTGTCATTGCGATTTAAAGTTTTTAGAATTAAATATCAATACAGATAATAATAAGTTAATCTTTAATATATGTATATATATATATATATATATATATATATATATAGAAAACCTACACATACTGACCATGTTATACTGTCTATTTCCCTTCATACATTACCTTATAAACTAGCCTCCTTCAACTAAATGAAACATCGAGCTACTAATGTCCCTTTAAGCAATGAAAATTATAATGACGAAATTAAGATTATAAAACATATAGCCCTAAACAACGGGTATAAACCTGGATTAATTAACCGATTAGTTAATAAGAAACATGCAAAACAATTCACAATAAAGTACATTTATAGTGGAAATAACAACAGCTAATATAGTTACATCAAAATTTATAAAAAAAACTTAATCATTGAAGAAGATAATATTAACATAACCTAAATGAAACATGAAACCGAAAAAAAACAACAGGAAAAAAAATAACATTCGCATCTAAGACCCTAACCCAGAACCTCTGTCTTTCCGGGACAACCGTTTTGCCAACTTAAATAATAAAACCAATTCAATTTACTTCATCTTCATTACATATCTCAAATTCAAGACTTTTTCAATATTATCCTCCATTTTTAATCGCAAATAATAATATTTATTCCGCACATAAATGACATAACTAAAAATGCTTTATTTTATATGCAGAACTGCAATTGACTACAAGTCACTAGAATATTTGAAAACAATGTACACTTCCTTAGTAAGAAGTTGGGTACAGTATTCGCCTATTGGTCATCATTTTACAAAGTACGTTTCAACAATATGGAAAGGGTACAACAAATATTCCTCAGATTTATTAATTTTAAGTTGAATATTCCAATTCAAAATATTAACTTTATCAATCTGATGGAACAGTTAAATTTGATTACGCTGTCCGATAAGCGGATTGTCTCAGACCTTTCTATTAAACGAAATTATTAACTATGGTATTGACAGTCATGAAATTCTCGCCAAAATAAAATAATATGTACCGACCAAATATACAAGACAGATTTCTACCCTTTACTGCGACAATTTAAAAATAAACTATCAGGATTACACACCTATAAATTGACTGGACAATTTTGTTAACAGATTCAGATGTATTGTCGACAAGTTTGGAGATTTCATATTAGTGCTTAAGCGACCTATACATAAATACTTTCCTAAAATATACGAGTTTTTTACTCTACAGTGAATACTTTTGTAATTTTTAATTTACTTAATTTTTTTGCAAATGGCATGCAAAAAGCTTTTTAAATCTTGCGTTAAAAAATGATACATACAAATATTTAACAGAACTGTACTGTATTTTGTTCATGTAAAAGCCCACCAGGGCGTAAATAAATAAGTAATCAACCAAATAAATACACAGGTGCCCATCGTATCTCCCGTGGAAATACGAGTCTAGAAAGCCTTAAATGTTCCCTTTGAACCATTTACCTTGCATGGAATCGTACACACATATTACATATTCAGACAAACATTCGTACATACCTGTAATAATAAACAAGTTGCCATTGGGTAAAACTATCAAGTTTCGGCATTTTGAGCCATTTTTTTCCATTAATTAATAACATGGTTATTTTTTAAATGTTGTAATATATATATATATATCTGTATTATTATGTTCATAAATCACAAATAAACTGAGATGTAGATACTCTCAGCATCGCTCTGGAGCAACATTAATATAGACTTTAGTCATATTGATTGACGAGATCTGATGAACTGGGATTTTTACAACCTACCTCTTCCACATCTTCTTCCCATCCCCAATTCCTTCAGTCTCATAACATACCCAAATCTATATACGGTTGCCCTACTGGTTTCGGACCGTTGCTGTTGAAGAAGTAGAAAGCCTCTCTCTTGAAGAGACGCATGTTGTGGAAAGCAGGAAACATAAAAGCTGGTGTAGAACCTATTCATCTCTGAAATGAATTGACCTGTACCAGTGGCGTTCAATGACCTATGGCCAAATATAGACTGTGTGTAGTTTTTGAAGTTCGGGTATTAATTGTGTATTGAATGTTTGAAAATGGACAATTTATTATCACATTCCACTGACTAAATGAATAAATGACAGGTCGCTTTAAAATTAAATTATATTTTTGTCACTGAAGATAATGTTAATAAATATCAAATGCAATACGAAACAAAAAAAGACACAGAAAACAAAAAAGGTATTGCTCGCATCTGGGAATCGAACCTAGGTAATTAATAATACGGTTCAATAAGTCAACATTTTTGTTCGATTCTATCAAATTGAATTAAAAATTTAATATTTTACACATGTTGAGCTATTTTGTTGCATGAGAGAGGCATTTTTTAAACAATTTTTAAAAAGGTAATTATATTTTGTGTGATGTACGTTGAAGGGTATTCATTCTATTTTCCCGGGAGTCAGTCAAAGAATAAAATTTTGAAATTAAAAAAATATTGAAATAATTACCCCAGATTTACTGGACACGGCTCCATTTCAAATAAAGCTACATTTCAACACGTGAAAACACCCCCGTCAAGTGGATGTGCTGGGGTGGTTTATCCACGTCAAAATATCCTCGCACTTAAGTTCAAATCAGCGCAGTGTAAGCTTTTGCACTCCGGGCGCGGGTGCGGCGGCTCTCGACTCGAGTTCCGCTGACAGTTTATTAATCTTCCCTATGACGTGGACGGGAACTTCACTTACCAACAACACACTACTGACATGGAGATCAGTCTTCACTGCATTTATATCTGAAATTTATAGCAAGAATTTCGGAAAATGCAACATTAAAAAAATTATTATCTTGTAATAATAACAATGAGAGTTAATTTCTATAGCACAGTGTTGTGAAGGTTCACCTCAAGTGCACTTTACACTAATTAACCTATTATTTATTCACCACTTCTCAGAATGTTCACATTATTGAAACAATATAACACATTTAAATAAATCAATAAGAAAAAAATTTCATTTTAATACGGGGAAACACATTATGAATGTAAAGACATCACATAATAGAGAAATTTAATTATTTTCTAACTAAATCGGTTTAACCGAAAAAAATCATTAGTTGTAAAAACCCGTCCAAATTAGAATTGGGTGGGAGTAAATAAAATCATATAAATAAGTCACAATGTGGATTAACCGCAGTTTGAAAATGACATTGAACGCCGAAATAGCTGTCACAATAATAGCAACTACAAATACTTGCTGAACTTAATAATAACGTTATTAAATTTGATTTACATAATTTTTTTAAGAATTTCAAAAATTTTTAAAAAATTAATGAAGTTCTACGAATTAAACACAAAAACAACTAATGACTAACTAACCTAACCTAATTGTATAATAACAGATACACTACTCTGTTATTATATGGTAGTGTATATACAAATTAAAACTATGATATTATTGAGAAGCAGACTCACTTACAATTTAGAATACAATATAACAAATTAAAAGAAATACACTTTGAATGAATCTAATTTATTTTGTATATACGAGTATGTCAACTGGTTTCGATTCTGCTGAATCTTCATCGGGACTGAGAAATAAACGGTATATTTTTCAGTCCCGATGAAAATTCAACAGATTCGACATATATACAAAATAAATTGGATTCATTCAAAGTGTATTTCTTTTAATACATCATGTAATGCACAAAGTGTTTGCTTATTATAAAAATACAATATAATGAATAACAATTTAGAATAAACTGGGGGTATAAATGATTAAACGTAGAATACATACTCGTACTCGTATATCAAAAGAGGAAGAAAATTTACAAAAAATATAAACTAACCCAATTTAATTAGAAAATAACATATATATTACATGCATGCAAATTAACGCCACAATTTAAAATATTCACTCATGTACATCCCTTATATATTTATCAATATACAATGTGGTTTTGGAACACAGGTCTCTTTGTTAGGGGTTTAAATTATCAGATACGTCTACGAGTATATCGATGAGTTATTATTCATCAAAGCCGTGTCGAATTTCGTAAGCTTTTTTTCGTCATATTTAAAAACCAGTTTATTTGAACAAAAATAAAATCTTTAAAAAATACGAACCCTTCCTTTTGCCACAAACCTTCTAGTAAAATATAATATCAATAACAAATAATAATAGAATAGTAACTGCAATATCATAGAATGTGCAGTGTTTTCTAATATTGTGTCCTGAGCGTGTAAAATTATACCTTCCCAAGCTAAAACTTTATTATATGGCATTTAGTCTGGAGAGACCTGCCAGCTAGTATATGTTTTTCATGTGTTTACACTTAATAAGATAAACCCTGGCAAGTTATTTTTAAAAAGCCCCCTTCAGGTCATTTTTCATGAAAACAGCGCTTCATCCAAATATTATTGTTATCTGTGATGAAAACAAAGTTTTGTTTAGTTTCACAGTTTTGTTGTTTCTTTTCTCTGTTTTTTTTTTTCAGATTAACAAATTCCTTCCACATACCATTTCTTAACCTACCTTACAATATTGATTTCTTTAATGACCTGGAGGCCTATTCTGGTCCATTTTAAGGAAAATTCCATATCCTTTTACAAAGACTTATTGCTTAACTGCAATCCGGTTCTCTCGGATGACAGCTGTCAGGTGTCATTCAGCGAATGTCATACATTAAAAATATAAATGTTTGCGTAGTTTTAACAAGAAAAAAACTCAATATTAAGTAAGTTACCAATGTAACAAACAATGTTAATTATGAGTTAACAATATAACAGGTAAAATCAATGGACAACGGAAGATATCGGCAAATGTCACTTTTAGAAATAGTAACGGAATAATCAGGTCATTACTATCTGAGGTATCTAAAGGCGTGTTTCTGCCTTTTAAAAATTAATTATAATGTATCATAATATAATGTTCCTATTTTTTACAGTTTGGGTTCAAAACCTTGTGTCACTTGAATATATTTCATCAATGTATGTTTTCAATTAATCTCTTAACATTTTTTTACTGTATCTCTTTGGAATTACGCATTTAACCAAGAAGTTCTCACGCCTAAGAAAAAGGATAACGAATTATCTCTAAAACGAAGTAGAATATGTCTCCAGATGTGAATCTTCGGGCAACTCATACCTTCCACCATAATGCATTTTGGGGAACATTTGAAGTTTCCTACTCTGCACATCTATCTACCGATGAATATTCTCCGAAAATGAAGGCTCTCCGAAACGTTAGTTAAAGTAGGAAAACAAATGTGAACACCCAAAAATGGCAAAAATATTCATAATATTAATTACAAGACACCTGAAAATTTCGCGTTTACTATCGCGGGAATTTTTACACGGAATTCGCCATTTTTCGGGTAAATAACGCAAATTTTAGTATTTTCACGTGATATTGAGGTATTTCAACATACGAAAGCAGAATTATACGTTCTGAATATTTCTTTATCTATGGTTTTGACGAGTTTGAAAAGCCACAAAATGGAACGCAGCTAACTTCACGTCGAAAACGACGCGTACGGTTTATTTGGATCTAAAAAGAAATCGCAAAAGAGGACATACTTTTTCTTCTTTGCTCTTCCCATTAATAAAAATAACGCGAATGTGGACAAACATAAAGATATCTTAACGTTTCTAAAATCAATGCGATAATTGCTGATATTTTCTACCATTTATTTGTTCTTACTATTACAAGTTCGTGTTTTTGTGTGATATTAGCTCACTCAATAACATTCCTCATCTTGCTAATAATGTGTTGCCCAAACAATATTGTATTACACGTACCTTATTACTTTAACCACAATTTTTACCTGCCGGTAGACCGAGTGATTTTTCGGGTTTGAATGATTTTTACTTACCGTATAAAGAATAAAACACTGCGCACTAAGCGATTATTTCAAGAAGGCCTATTATGTCGATTAATATAAAATGGTTGATTGAATCTGTGATCCCTCAGCTACCGATAAAATTAGTTCATTAGATCATCAATTCACCCCTCGGCTCCGCAATTAAATCGTTGTGTCTTTTCTACCCAAGCCGAGTTTTTACAAATTTCTCTTTCGATTCCTCCTGAAAACATCTGGTATACGGTATTAAGGCACTGCTTTTATATACCTACAGGAAGATTGAAAATTAATTTAATTTTCCCGCTTTTTCAGATTTTAAATGATCCAATTTACTCAGTTGTAAATTCCCTTTGCAGTTTTTATGTTTCGTGATTCATGTCGTTAATATTTTTTCAGCATTTTTATTAAAATATATTCTCGCTATCTCAGATCTTTACATTATGGGATATTATAATTGTCCAATTTACAAAGCGCCATTATATTGTTATAACTTCAAAGATGAAACGGTTTTTTTAAATTTGTGTAAATTTTTATTTCATATTAGGCCTATAAAATTTTTCTTAATGCAAATTACAAAATTAAAACAGAATTTTAAGATAAACTTGTTTTACTATGCAAATTTTTTTATTGTCTCTGATCTTAACAATGTTATTTCGACAGCCCTTTTTTATTTAATTAAAATGCTATGAAATATTGGGTGAGACATTGCGATTTAAAATATAATAAAAGTACATAAGCATCCGATTACTTTAAGATAATCACGTTTTTAATTATATTTTAGGTCGCAGAACAAATTTCAAGTAAAACTCTTTTGACATAGTAATATATTAAAATTAATGTTTAAGTCATTAAAGTGTTCACAATGAGGAGTGAATGGCCCCGGAATGCAGTGCAGTTAATTCCGAGGAACGTGAGAAAATTCAACTCGGTTGCAGATTCTGATCATGCTCTCGATTAAAAAAACACCCCGTATCTATTATCCTCTCTGTGCCGGCCCGCCCTCGCCGCCCATCGCTAATTGCACGGTTGACCGGCCAGGGCGGAACAATCCGCCCATTAAACAAGCCGCCCACAATCCACCCTATCGCACCCTACCCAACCCACCCACCCTGGTCCACCCCGTAGAGGACCACTGGTCAGACGATTTTCAGGCCAGCGATTTAATCCTGAAATTATCTGCAGATTTACAGAAATTCATTAGTCGAGGAAATCCCTTTGTTAAAGCTAGCGAATGGTGAAGTGCGTACTACCGAGAAATACTCCGACAATTCTACCAGTTTTAATTAATATATTTACCTTACAATAGTTACGCCCACTGATATGCCCATCCTCGGACAAATATCTCCGTAATTACTATCCACTAGATTCTAGAAATAAGATTTATTCAAAACTTGGAGGCTTTATTTGCTTTTTTTTCGATATATCCTCAATAGTCTCCCAAAAATTCTTAGTTAACCTTTACGTACTTGAAAAGTATCAAATTAACGTACTATCCGAAGAGGGGGCACCAGGTTCCCCCATAAATCGCTAAGCCACCGCGACTGTTAATATTCCTTCTGCCTTTTTCAGTAATACCCACATATTAGTTACCATCGTTTTCACCAGACATCGCCCATCTTCGGCCAGCAGCCAATAATTAAATAATTCAAAATGATAAAAGAGATTGTACAGAAACGAGCGTGACTGAAATATTTTATAGTAGGCCTTTCCAGTAAAACGCACCTTTTACAACCGCGCTCTCAGCTTTTTCGCTGAGTTTTTTTTTAAAGTAGTGGGGATACGAACGGAGAAATCCCTGAAATCATGACAGAGTAATTACGTCAAAATTTTATGGATATTATTAAGTACCTTAAAAAATAGTAACGGGATATTTGTTTTTACATGCAGATCGATATTCGTATAGTTTCCAAGATCACCTAATTTATAAAGCACGTGACGGAAAAACAAAACAAAGTTAGGGTAAGTGTATTACCTCCCCGCCCCTTTCGGAACGGGCATGTAAGGCGATCCACCGGCTAAAATTCCAACGAAATCACGCGCTCCTTATGCAGGTGACGACAAGGTTGAAATTCCCGTTTAACATCGATTTCGATTTACGCAAAAAAAACCATCACCAAAATGCGTGTTTTATTCTATTCTGTAAAGCTCAGACATAATTATTAAAATGTTTTACGGTCAAATTCTAAAAAACTTAATTTACCACAATGAACAAACAATACAACAATATCGAAAAAGGGATTCGTAACTAGAAACAGTTTGAAAATGGCCTTAAACGCCGAAACAGCTGTCACAATAATAACAAAGAAAAATACTTGCAGAACTTAATAATAACATTATTAAATTTGATTTACATTAAATTAAAAAAAAAATAGAGCTCTAGTGCTTCTTCTTTCTTCAAACATATAAATGATGCAGCAGGATATTTATTGAATATATTTTTGTCAATTTGAGAACATTTAGTTTGTTAAAACTAAAATTAGTTCTGATCCTTAATGGAACTTTAAGAATAACCTTCACGATTAGTTTCTGGATCTTTTCTAAAGACTCCAGGCAATTATTTATGGCACTACCCCAACTTATAATACCATATTTGAGATGTGATTGTACAAGAGCATAGGAAACAAATCTCAGTCGTTTTATAGTCAATATATATCTAACATTTTTAAAGAATAGATTAATTTTCTTAGTTTTGCTGTTAGGTTTTTAACATGTGCATTCCATTTGAGAAGATCGTATATTCGTATACTAAAGTAATTTTTACGTTCAACTCTATTTATCGAAGGACAAGTACATGAGTTTAACAATTAGTTACTGCTGTGTAGTTTGAGGCTGTGTTGTAGTGGTAATAGCTTAATTGATATTTTAAAAGTAAATTTTTTTATTTTATCTATATTTTGAGTATATATGTAAGCATCAAGCCAATTTTTAACCATATATAAATATTCACGCTTAATTAATAGTCTGAGTCAAAGAACTATGGTTGATTTACCCAGTGCTGTATCATTACTAATTATTAATGTAACTTCATCATTAAATTTGATTTACTGTAACCCATGTACATTACAGACAGATCCGCAAAATAGACTACTTTCATACAATAATAATAATAATAATCGGACCATTTCTATAGCGCCGCTTTTGTGAAAAATCACCTCAGGGGCGCTGTACAAATATTACTTCCTATTCATATATTATTCTTATATTACGTCTATTCTAAGAATTTAGTATTATTATTATTTTATTTTATTTACATTTATTTTCTCTTTTTGAACAGGCTATCATTACACATTATTTATAGACCATATAAAGAGATGCAGTTAAATTAGCAAAACCATATTTAATGTTAAATTGAAAAAAAAAAAGAAGCTGACTGTATTTATTCCTTACGATATATTGCAAGACGCTAATACAGAGTGATTGTTTCCATTATATTCAAGAATGTATTTAAGCTAAGTCAAAGAATTATTATCCATATTTTTTAGGATAAATAACACAGAATACTCTAAAAAGGTTGGAGCGGCGGGGGAGGATGGTGGCGGGGGGGATTGATCCATAGGGCCCTCAATACTACGTCCCCTGCTAATCTTGCGTCCGACATATGGAAGCAGGATAGATATGATGCCTTTTCAACAAATTTTGAATCCCCCATATGATATTTAATTACTTAAAATAAAATAAAAATATGTATAATACATTTTTAGTTCATGAATCTCTCACCTAGGGTTGGCGTTGCGGATGCGCGTCTACCTGTTACAGGTTTGTACTACTGACCTGCCAATGCTTCTCCTGCTGGGAAGAATTATATAGCTCCCGAAGCAAATCTCTACCAATATCGACATATTTGCGGTCAGTGAGGAGAGATTCGAAATGGAAATACTCTTGTTTTTTTATGCATATTATTACGCAACTTTAAAATACACCACTCTCAAGAATTGAAGCATGATCTGAAAAGATGATTAAAATTGTATGTATTTTTTAAATTATGATGTTTTTCATGAAAAATATTAATACTTTTCATTTCACTAACATATTTTGACAGGGCATTCGCTCGTTGAGAACAGTTTAAAATATTGGATGCATCCTGGAATGTTATTATAATCACGCATTTATAAATACAGTTATGGTTTTGACTCCACTGTCAGTGCGAATGATCTGTAAAACACTACATGGACGTCACTTTGACAGTTCAATGCTTAGCGGAGGCTAATCCATGAAAAATGTTGCTTGACAAAGTGTACGGCTAATCGCTGTGTTGCGGTTGGAGGGTTAACATTATCTTTTTTTATTTCGTTAGAGCTTTCGTTTTTGACGTAATTTATTCTGAATGTTTAATTTTATTCGACTTATTTTACAAAACATTTAAAGTAATGCAAATACCGTACAAGAGTCCCAACGGCTGTCGGCTGTCCTGAGTCAGTGGGACTATGGCATTCCCAACTGGGGGTATGTTGTCAGACGAAGGGAGTGAGACAGAAGGAGATGGGGAATAGGAAGGATGTTTTTAGAATTATGAGTACCATTGTCAAGTGAAGAGAGGTTAAATTCTGGACCTAAAAGTTGAAAAAGTAATGAAAGTTCAATCTAAAAATATAAAATAAAATGTTTTCTCTACCTGCATACAAACAAAAAACCATTTTGAGGGGAAGATATTTGTAGGATTATTATTTGAAACAGAGTTTTTAGAAATGAAATTTAAAATGGTTAAAGCTATGTATAGCTATGTACTCGTATAACAGATTAGTTTACTACACTTCCCTATATTTGTATTGAATTTATTATAAATAGATGTATAAAGAGCGACGCGTCGAAGTAATGGTATAAGTGTTTATAGATTTCTCTGAAATTATTTCCAGCGAATGTTTTTGATATCCTTCTTAAAAAAAATCATTAATTAACATTTCTTTTCATTTCAAGGGCGCTTGATAAGTCTCAAAATTTCACACTTTGTACTTTGCTAAAGCAAGAAGTATTACTAGTTATTTAACTATGAGTTATGTACGAGAGGTAGGCTGAACTGAAATATAAGAAAAATGTGTTATCCTCAGAGCATAAAATATATAATTTAGACCAAAAAACTATTCCCAAAAAACGAAAATCGCTTCATTAACAGAATATTTAACGTATTTGAAGTTCCTTTTTGTAAAACTATGCGTGCGCAGAGACATTCTTTTTTATTGATCTTAAAATGTACAATTTACTATCTACATAATATAACTGTCCAAACATAACATCTTTAAACACATAAAAATGTAAAAAAAAAAACTGGATCAAAAATCAATTCCTGCTATAATTGTATATTTTTCACATTTTTTTTTCATTTTATTTTCCTTATTGAACTAACAATTTTTATTCAACTTACCTTCAACATCCTTCAACACACATATAGTTTTTTTCTCTTAATACAAAAATTATTTATAAAGAACAAACTAATTTTTCATTTTATTGATTTTCTGTTACAATCTTTTGGGTATTACACAGTTATTATGTTTAAGTAAGAACTCGTTTACTTTGTAAACTTTTAACGATTTAAAAAAATATATATATATATATATATGTATATGAGTAAACATATTTAAAAAAAAAAAAAAACTTTTTTTTACTACTACAAACTAATAGTAAGTATTCCCACGCACTATGTGGGATTTTTTGCTATATATACAATAAAAATACATTTATATACTGTTACGTAACACAATTAAGAGAATCTAGTGGTTGGAAAAATAATACTTCTAGACGCTAGTTAAATAAAGATACACCTAGAAGCTCGTCGCTATTCGAACAATAGCGACACGTTTCCGCCCGCCATCGTTGTTTTTTGACCAATGAGACAAGGTAAGGGACATAGCTTCCGGCCGCCATTACGGCGTGGGTTCGCTAAGCGATCACCCGCGAGGATTACCAATCCAGACGGAGGGTCGTCTAGTGCACGCGGCGAGCCTTGGTCACGTGGCCACCCGCTACTGCATCAGTACATTATAAACGCCTTGTTACCTCTGCATTGTACCTAAATATTAAAGCCAGTGATCAGTGCAATAACTTGCTGCGTCCTGTCTGCCATTGTACGTGTGAAATCCAGAGTCCATATTCTGCCCACTTTACATTAAAAAAAATCGTGACTGCTGTCGCCGACTGCCCATGTAAGCAGATTTGATTCACCCTCTTTCATGTGCTGTTAATAACTGTGCCCTTGAATAACATGTCCGGTTGGAGATTCCTCAGACAGAGATTATTAAGAATCAGATTAGATTAGGATCAGCCTCTAGATTCGAAACCCCGTATGTGATTAAAAATATTACAAAAATGTAAAAGGTTTCCAGTGAAAAAAAAAGTTCCTAGTTTGTAAGCTTTTATGTTCAATGTAAAATACGTACTGGAATTTCATATAAAACATTCTAACTGTCCTCACTGGTTTTCAAGCTGCACCTTTTACAGACATTTTGGAACGTATTTTGTAGTACCTTAGTGTAAATGGTTTCACAGAGATGGCACTGTCCGTCAGACGGTTCAAGTGTAAGACAATAGGAAGCTCTCAAGGTCACCCAGATAAAACGTTAACTTTGAATATAAGGGAGCTTAGCTTCTTGGTTTTCCACGTGAATTATACAGTAATTCCGTGTAAAATCTTATTTAATAAATAGCCAAACGTTGTTTTAATTTATCAAGAGACACTTATACCACATATTTCATAGAATTTAATAGATTACAATTTGAGGAATTTTGTTACTGGAAACATTACAGATAAATCATTTATTATATTGCTTGAGTTAGCTGACCACACAGTGATGCCCAGGACTATTTTTGAGTTAAGCTTATTAATAAATAAAACAATACTCACATATAAAATTCTATACCTACTTATTCCTATCGGAAGATCATTCTATATTTAACAACCACCTTAATGATAATAACTTATGAATTAAAAAAATAATAATAGTATGGAAACAATCAATCAACAATTGAATTTATTTATTTACCATATAATTTATTTAAATAGTTTTTTTTTAATTTTCTTTCTTTTTTAAAACAACCAGGAATGTCTTGAGTAGAAAATATTTTATTAAGATCTACATGGCTCTCTGTCAATCACTATGAGAATCTGGAATTATCGAATGGGGCAGTGCTAATGATAAAAAAAATTAACTTAATTTTTTAAAACAACCAGGAATGTCCTCAGTACAAAATATTTTCACGGCCTTCTGTCAATCACTATTAGAATATAGTATTATCGAATGGGGCAGGGCTAATGATAAAATTCTTAATTTACTTATTAGAACACAAGAAGCCATTTTGAAAATTATACTTAAAGTCCTTATAAGAACTAGCACTGACGAAATCTTCAACCAACTTAACATTAGGTCAGAAAATAGTTATACTCTAAAACAACTTTACTTTGCATTTATTAATACAAAAAACAAGAAGTAACAACAATCATACATATTAGAAGCACTAGATCTCAGAGTCAAAAACATATACAACAAGGAAACACCAACAAAAAATTTGGAAAAAAAACTACTTATACTATAGGAGTAAACTCTACAACAAAATTCCACTATGGTTCAAAAATCACAACAGCCATAATAAATTTAAAAATCAAATAATACACTGGATACGTTTCATCAGAAATGGAATATACTCGTATATTAACACCATATACAGACGAGCACCGAAACCACTCAACTGCGCTTAAAACCCCTCACCTTACAATTATTTTATTTTTTCATCAAAGACATCAATTTAATATAATGTAATTTCATATTTTATAAATAAAATGCTCAGCACGGGAAATCCCAGCGAGGATATCATATTTGTTATTTGTTATAAAAAAAGTAGAAAATAAAACGTTATTATTATTTTATGAAGTCTCCTTAGAACAGTTGTACACCAATATTTTACAGAGATGAAGATACCTACATAATATATTACAATGCGAATATTATATATTCAATGTAGTGTGTAAGCAAAATACGAGTATATTATTTTTTTTTACATAGATTTTGTTAACAAACTACAATCTTACAAATCAATTCACACATTAAAAATAAAACCCATCGATAAAAATGGAAAGTGTTTCAATTGCTTTCTGATAAAAAAAATTGTCCCCTTTCAAAGGAAAGACAAATATTTTCTATCTTGTCCAGAAATATTGATATGGTATGTTACATAACGCATATACCCTATATAAATTACTAGCCACTCGTTAAGTTAACACCCCTAGCGACAAAAAGATACACCACTCGTACTCGAGTTCCGGCTTCGACACGCTCGCTTTGAGCCGCCATTCTCTTCTCGCACTCGGCCTTGGACACACGGACTTCTCTCCGTGGACTTGGCCTTGGGAACATCTCCGAGGTGCACCATCCATCATGGATTTGGCGATGGAATATTACCCGGACGCCCGACCGACAACCATCATTACCAACCGTGAGCTGTATTCTTGAATATCCCCTTTATATTGTGTTGTAATTCCATTTCGAGCCACCTTCACCAATGCCGTTCGTAGAGTTATTCCAGAGAGAGAATCTTAGTTTTACCCGTAACATGTTTGTAATTTAGATTAGCATGATCCCTTTGTGTAATCTTACCATGTCTGTTCCCCTTTTTATACCGAGTAAACAACTGATTACTGAAAGCATCTGAGAGTTTTAATTACTAAAGTCTCGAGTCACAATCCCCAATTATAAGACTGACTGTCGATTCACGATCCTGAAGAAGAGCTCTGAGGCCTGCCGATGACGAGCTAGTCGTAGGTCCCGAGCTGAGCTCCCTGGAAGAAAACCTCTCTCAGGGTAAGCACACACACATTCTCACACCCACACACACTGTCTCCCGCAAATTCGCCTTCCCAACCTTCCTCCTTACCTTCTCCCGCATTCCCGCATTACACTCCCAATCCGTAAGTTAACAGGTATTTTAGACAAAGAAAATATTTAACTACATTTTTCAATGTTTCTTAGAATGTTATCAAAAGTAAAATACCAGTTTAAATTCAAGTATGTAACTTTACCAACGGAACACTTCATGATCACAGAGGCTGGAATATGTATTTTATTTATATTAAATAAAAAACACAATTTGTAAAACACCACTTTTATTGAATTAATAACCGTCGCCAAACAGGTTAATAACCAAATTAATTTAACTAATAGTCCCATACTTAATTTATTCCGGTAATCTCAGCTGGTCCCCCCCCCCTTTCCCCCCCTCCTTTTTCCTTTCCTCCCCCCCACTTATCCTCCCTAAAAGTCCTCCTAATGTCTCCCCTCCCACTCTATATGTGTCTCTTTCTTTCATTTTATATCTCTTTCACTCATTGTTTTATGTATATATATGTGCTGTATCTAATTATCTTTAGTTAATAAAGACGAAGCTTCGGTGAAGCGAAACCTGGTTGGCGACGGTTATTAATTCAATAAAAGTGGTGTTTTACAAATTGTGTTTTTCATTTTAATATATAATGTCACACCCCAAAGTGTTTGCTTCCTTCGAAAAAATATTTTATTTATGTTTAACTTTAAAAAATATATTGTATTTACTACAAAAATAATTGAGTAAAATATAAAATAAATATAGCCAGGTCGCTGTTTCAAAATACAGTCATTAAAAATCTCACTGGCTAATATAATTCAGCTCAATTCAAACATATATTTTGGAAAATGTGAAATCACGTCCGAACGAATCATGACAAAAATTTTAACACGATAAGTTCACAATCACAATTTTAGTAAAGTACAGTAAATTGGATTTACTAAAATTAATGTTTGAATTTAGGAGGGATCGTACTAAATTCCGTGATAATTATTCAAGTGGCGTTCTTGAATTGTAACAGTTTAACGAATTTATTGAATTCAATTTAAATTGTAGAACAAAGGGCTAAATTGCTTCCAGGCGCCAAATGTATTAGGATCAATTAACTTTTTCCGGCAAACGTAAAATTTCACCCATCTGATGTATAATTAAATTATTATGTTCGGCGTATGCCGACAATTGAACAGTTATACTTATATTACTTCCTGTATTTGGTATTATTCTTCTTTAATTTAGGCTGTTACTTTAAAAACGCCCCATTGCTACCCAAACTAGGAATATTATTATAATTTCTTCAAATGTTTGCTAACTTTGTGGCATCATTATTAATTATATAAATTAAAAATATACTTTGTATTTACCACTTTAATTAAAATATATAAATATTTCTCTACATGTATTAACAACTATTATAACAACTATTCTGAATTTGCAAATCATATTTTAGAAACCAATCATTCGTTTGATATAAATAAAGGTTTAAAAGTTTTATATACAAATACAACTGGTTTACAATTAGATAAATTTGAAATTTTAGAAATAAGAAAAAGTGTTAATAGCGAATTAAATTTAATAAATAATCAAATATTTTTTAAAATAGCTATCTCTTAAATTTATTTTCATATTAATATTAATAATGATAATTTTTATTTATATTTCTAATTTAAATGTATTATTCAATGTTTTATAATTATTTTGTCATTAACATTTTTAATCTGTTACTTACCCACTTTAATTCATTTTTGTTTATGCTCATATTTTGTATATTCTTAAATTATTGTTTTAAATTTTTTATCATTTTTCTATACTTGAAATTATTTTTTAGTATTCATTTATTCCTGAAGATGATAGCATTGCTATCGAAACATGTAGAGAAATATTTATATATTTTAATTAAAGTGGTAAATACAAAGTATATTTTTAATTTATATAAGGAATATTATTTTTCAATTTATGTCTTATAACTTATTGAAGTTTGTAAGCCTCATTGTAATGTTTTAATCATTGAAGAAGATAATATTAACACATCCCAAATGAACCACGAAACCGAAAAAACAACAGAAATTAAAAAAAATTTAAAAGATGATATCGGTGTAAATGGCGTAAATTGAACTGGTCTCATTAGCTAAGTTGGTTAAGCGGTTACCCCGGATAGGTAGAGGTCCTGGGTTCGAGTCCCAGATGCGACTGAATTTTTTTTAATTTCAGTTGTTTTTTCGGTTTCGTGTTTCATTTGGGATGTGTTAATATTATCTTCTTCAATTATTAAAATATAATTTTGAATACGACCTTTAAATGACCAAGTAAATTATTATGAACTGATAAATCAAGCCAAAAAGAGTTGAAAAATTTAAACAATAATGAACTCCAGTAAAAAAATATTACGACTTAAAAAATAAATTCATATATTTATACTTGGATGCCTTGTGTAGCACCGTTTTTGTGAAAAATCACCTGAAGGGCGCTTTACAAATAGTACTTGGTAGGGTTTATCTTATTATGTACAAACAGAAACAGAAACATGCTTACCGGGTAGTTCACTCCAGATTAAAACGTTAAAGTACAAAGTTTTCGCTTAAGAAGATGTGATTTTGCACGCATAGGACACAATATTAGAAAATATTACACATTGCATGATATTGCAGTTACTGTTTAAATCCTATTTGTCATTGATATTATATTTATTAGAAGGTCATTGGCAGAAGAAGAGTAGGCATTTATTTGATATTCATATGGATCAACATACGCTGATTCTGAATATATGAGTTATATACTCGTATAATAAAATTATTCATAGCATTTATATTAAATAAAACAAACACTCTGTTATAAACCACGAATGTATTGTTTTTTTACGCCAACCGGTTTCGCTTAGATGAAGATTCGTCAGGGCAAATATAGTAACTAAAAATATAAAAATAATAAGTTGACGAAAATAAAATAATTTTGTGGTTTATAATAAAGTGTTTGTTTTATTAAATATGATGTCAAACCACAAAGTGGTTGCTTCTTATGAAAATATAGAATTTATAAATCGTAATAGAAAAGTGATTACAAAAACCGTGTCATAAAAAAACCTGCTCTGTTGGTACCATTGCATTCGCAGCATCTGACGTCAATGATCTTTTCCTCGTATATTCTGGATTTGGATTTAGATGTACATTTTAATTGGTCGATTTTGTTTTGTAATATAAATGTGTATTTTTGTTTTTTTTTTGTAGAAATTTAAACACAATTTGGATGACTATAAGCTCTCTAATTGTTGTTCAATAAAAAACAACCTTTATCATTGAAAAAAATTACGTACATTCATGAGTAAATCAATTGTCAATACGAAAATTATGAAAATTTTATTGTAAATATGATTAAGCCCGGAGTTTTTAAATAGATACATAATTTTATTAGTTGTATTTAGTTATGGTTCACTATGAATAGAATATAAAAGTATGAACGGTTAAGTTCGTCCTTGTTTTGACATTTGTCATTTTAACCTCAAAACCGACCGGCTATAGGTTTCCGGCGTTTTATCGGGTTTTGACAAATTGAAACATAAAATTTGTTTTCATATTGAAAACTTTTCATAAAAAAACTGATATTTAAATTGGAACGTCATTATAATTTACTAAATTTATTTTTGTACTTACTGAATAAAATATATTTAATATGTTAATAATTATTTTCTGCATTCTTTCGTCGTCGGCTCATAAAGCTGAGTGATACCTAAGACTATCTTATCGATTTTTTTTTTATTACTCAATTTTAAAAGCATTTTTTTCCTCAAACACCAACTTCAAGCACCTATCAAACATATATACATAATCTCTTTATAATTAATTATTATACTTTCTTCAAGATATATTATCTTACCATACTATGTCAATAATAGATTTTTCCCTTCTATTTTTGTAGAATGGCACTTAATATGAACTAAACTTGTCAATTAAATAATATTAATTTTATTTACTTATTATTATTTACCTATTTTTATTTGTATGTACTTACTGCTATTTACTTAATCTTATGTGTTTTATTATATGCTCATTACTATTTACTGATTATGATTTACTTATTATTAGTATTTAATTTTTATTATTTATTTATTTATTAATGAATTATTATTTACTTATTACTACTTACTGATTATTATTACATTGAAAGCCGCTCATCTAAACACAGAATTGTCCTAGTGAGATGAGTGGCTAATGTTTTCGTTTTTAAATTGAAATTTTAGAATAAATAAATTTGACTCTCCTAAAACGGGATTCGTTCGTAGTTGGCTGGCCAAAACTTTCTCAAATGTTGTTGTTAAATAATGTGTGTTTCAAATAAATAAATATTACTATTATTAGATAATTTTCTTTTAAATGAACTGGAGTTTGTTACTGTGTTGAAAATATTAAATTTATTTTGTAATTACTATATGTTTGCATACTGTATAAGATTTTCCATTTGTTGCCGAAATGACAAGATTAATTTGACGGTAATTATTGGCGATATCCCAATAAAAAAACGTCTCTTTGAAAACGATTTCATTGAATTCAATTAATCTGCGAGTGTCATTGTTGTTGATGTTATTTTTAAGTCCCAATTTAGAAACAAGAAAAAGAAGTCCCCTTTTCAGGCAGTCGGGAAATGCCTTATTTTAGGCTGCGATCTATCAAGTTTGATCGAAACGAAGAATAACTAATAAGATTTTGAATAGTTTATGTCTAGTCACCAGTGCCAGTAGTAGATCTAATCTTTTGTGATTGAATTATATGAATTATTTTGTTTCGTAAAACCGTTGGCATTTTGAAATGTTTATCATAATTATATGTTTCACATTAATTGCCAAACTGCTTTTATTATTATACGCTAAAATTCCTCCAAAATTTGTGTAATATTAATGAATGTAATTCAGAATCAGTGTTGGATTGTTATTGAAGACAATTTCAACAGAATAAATAAGACGGAAGAAACTGGAAAATACAGATTCAAATGAACATTCATAAAACCAACTAAAAAACAACGAATATATATATTAAATAGTTTAAATTCCCTTGCCGTTTAGGTCCCCAAATAAAATGCCTTAAAGGATATGGTCATAAAGCTCCGTCCTCAGAATCGATATTAAAAATATTCAAATTGATCCGCAAAAGAGCTGTTAATCGGACGATTACACCTTCAATATCCTGTGAAACTGGCGCCAATACTTTTGGAGGGCTTTGTCTCCTCAACTGGAATTGTAAAATGATTCAAACGGCACTTGCCTGAGAATTTAAGCAGTCTAGACCCCCCGCAGAAAAAAAGAGGTTCCATTTCAAAGCAGAAGGAAAAGTGCCATAAAAATGTAATGTCTGGTAACTGTATTGTGTATTGCACCCTTTCGCGTGGTTATCTTATCACTTATATTGGATTTGCCGAGTAGCAACCCAAAGGCATTGCGAATAAATTTTACCAACTAAGTAAAGAACTCGCAAAGTATTTTTTTTCATTAAATTGGCGATTTTGAAAATAACTAACTATTTTTTTCGTACTGTGTTAAACAGTTATGCTTTGTTAATTGATAAACTAAAGTTCTTAAAAACTTAAGACAAGATTTTTGTGCATAGCGCAAAGGGTAACAATTATTTTTATAAACAATAATTATTAGCCCGAAACACTCATCCAAATTGAAAAAAACCTTTCCGAGCAAAGATAAATGTCGCCATAAGGACTCCATCTATTGAGGGATTTAGCCGTTCCAAGCCTTCCTCATACTAATAAAGTTGGTTGTTTACAGGTGAAATATAATAAAAACAGTAATTATTGAATGTAACACTAGTATATATTGATTAACTTGGCGGGTTTGCGATAAGCCGACGTAGCTCAACGGAAGAGCATCTGACCGGAAATCAGAAGGGTGCAGGTTCGAGTCCTGTCGGCGACATTTATCTTTTCTCGGAAGGTTTTTTTCAATTTGGATGAGTATTTCAGGCTAATAATTATTGTTTGTAAAAGTTATGCTTTGTTTTAACCATTAAACTTATTTGAAAACCTTTCCTTCGTCATGACAAACGCTTTACTACATCCAAATAAATAAAAAAAAAACAAAAAAAAATCCTTGGTTTCAATTATATTAATAATGAAAACATATTTTTTTTAATTTCTAATATAAATTTGTAATTTAATATTGCATTATTTTTTATTTCTTATAAATTATTTCTACATTTTTTAATTAATTACTTACTTTCATGACGTGTTGTTATTTTTTTTATTTATGTTTGTAATTTGTCTACGAGTATATGATTTTAATTTGTCTATACTTGTCATTATTTATACTATATAGTTTATCCCGATGATGGGATCTTTGGTTCTGAAACATGTTGATATTTATATATTAAAAAAGCGGTTTAAACAAAGTTATACTTATTTATTATTTTAAAAAAGTAATATATATATATATATTTGCAATAGTCATATTTTAGCGGTGGAAAATAGCACAGGGAGAAAGTACGGGTAAAGGGTGTGTGGAGAAGACCGTACTATTTATCAGAAACATTATGAAGAATGGGATGATAGCACTTTTTGTTGCTTTTATTTATGCTGTTATTAATAACCAACATTTAAAAAAATTACGGCACGCCCATAATCCACCCCATTCGTCTTGTATTATGTCCCACTCCAATGTCACAACCAAAAATTCACCAAGACAGTTTATCTATCAACACTTGCTCAAGTACTTTTCATGGCACGTGCATTCAGATACTGCCTTTGTGGAATTTACAATAATTAATATAAATGAACTATTTAGTAGCCAGTCAGTTAAATTAGGCGCTAATTGCCATATTTTTGTGCCTTTAAATTCCTGGTCTAATACGTTTAAATGGTGCCTCTGAAATTATGTACGAGTATACTTTGTCAAAGTGCACCGCCGTGGTCTCATGGGGCCGAGAATAATAATTAATACGAAACGTTTATTAATATTAATTGATACGGAATGAAAAGGAGGATAACAATAAAGACTGCATCTAATTTGATTCTAGACTAAGATATTTCTGTAATCTAAATATAATGGTATGTTTTAAGAGTTTCATTTTAAGTGCACAGCAGAATGATAAATACGGCCGATTAATTATGACGTCGACGACAGAACAGGTCAGGTGACGATTGAAAGTGCTTTTTTAGGTTTTCTATTTGCGTTTTTTTCTGTACGCTTTTTTAATAACTAATTTTAATTTTATAATGCGTGCCCACATATTTTTTACAAAAAGATACATATAAAATAAATACAATTAACACAGCGTATATAAGAAAGCATAATATATATATATATATACATATTTTTATTGTTTTTTTTTTTAAATTTAATGTAAATCAAATTTAATAATGTTATTATTAAGTTCTGCAAGTATTTTAAGTTGTTATTATTACAGTAAACGCCGAAACAGCTGTCACAATAATAAAAACTAAAAATACTTGCAGAACTTAATAATAACATTACTTGGATTTCTACGAATTAAACACAAAAACAATTAATACATTATATATCTGTTCCTCGTCTTAAAGAAACGAGGTATCGCATAATAAATCGTATTACAATGAGGTTATTTACTACTTTGTATCATTATTTTGTATAATATAAAGCAGGTCTAATAGAATGAAGAAAAATTCAACGAAAAAATTCTACTCAAACAAATGTCGACGGTAAGGGACACAGCCATGGAGCGAAATACTGTGCAGCGGGAGAATGTAATTGAAGATGGTAGATAAAAAACACAACATGTTCACAAATTTAAGTATAAACGCAGTAACTTCAATGTGGGAATTGTGTTTTTACTTACAGAAATGGATATATTGCGTTTTTAACAGTGATTAAATTGCAATAGCATCAAAAACAATATATTTTTTTAAATACTCCTATTTTTTATTTAATACGATTATATACGATACTTCCTACGTAATGACTTTTCATAATCAACTGATTTTGGTAATTTCTCTGTTTTTACTCACCAAATCAGTATAAGCTTCAAGAAGTTATTACAAAATTTTTTAGTTTATAATACAGAAGAGAAAAATATGAATCAGTTGTGTAAAATTACTTATCAGTTATGGTAAAAATATTGATAATTAAATAAAATAAATAGAAAAGTAGAAATCAGAATAAAAAACTAATTATAATAAAAAATACAGTACTGTTCCAGCAGTTCGAGGTAATATTTGAATTTAAACTAGTATTGATGAATGTTTTCTATAGGTGTCAGATTTGAAAGATTGTAACGGTAAGTTAATCCTAGAAAGATATATTTGAGTATGCTCAGTGTTCAATTTTGGGATTTTAATGTTATGCTGATAACATACGGATACATAAAAAAAAATAATAATTACAGTAAGAGGCCGTGAGGGGAATAATGTCCCTCAAGGCCTATATCATCTTTAGGGATGCTGTGTAGAGGGTCTTTTAGAGGCTATGAAGAGACCCATGTTGTAGAATGGAGGAAACACAGAGACCGGCAGATCATTCCACAGCCGAGCTGTTCAATACAAGAACGAGTCGTAGAAGCGACCCGTTCTCATGTGATAAATGTCAACCGCATACAAATGTTGGGCGCACCTTTGGCATGATGCCTGACTGTGCACCAGTACCGAAGAGATTAATGATGCTAGTTCCTCAGAGTATCTTCCACTAAAATACCGGTAGAACAAGGACAGCGTTCCCACCTGACGGCTGTGGTCCAAAGATTGCGATCGCCCGTTTCTGCAAAGTCAAGTGTTTTTTTTTCAGATATTTTGGGGCTCCGACCAGAGGTGGCTGCCAAATTCTACATTAGGGCGCACTTACGATTTGTACAGGATCAGCAATTGTGTACTATTAAAGTTTTTGCGAGCTCTGTACAATACGTCCTGCTTCTGAGAGGTTTTTAGGTTTTCTAGTCTAAGAAATTTTCACTTTTTCGTAGGCACCAGAGAATTCATTTTTCAAGTCACTATTTTGGACCAACTTTTCTGGTATTTTTAAGATGGCACTGAATTTCCAAACAGGTACTCGTATCTCTTTACGAAATATTAAACAACTGGGTATTCATTAAAATTTTGCATGTTTATTTAGTTAGGTTGTTCATACAAATAAATAATAAAACACAGCTGGAATCTTAAATCATTGAAGAAAATAACCTTAACTTAACTTAAATGAAACACGAAAATGGAAAAAAAAAACAACAGGAAATAAAAATAACATGATATCGATGTAGATGAACATAGATTGAACTGGTCTCATTAGCAAAGCTGGTAAAGCGGTTTCCCCGGATAGGCAGAGGTCCTGGGTTCAAGTCCCAGATGCGCCTGAAATCTTTTTATTTTCTGTTGTTTTTTTTTTCGTTTACATGTTTCATTTAGGTTATGTTAATATTATTTTCTTCAATGATTAAATATTACAATGAGGTTCTTAAATCTCAATAAAAATAATTAATAATTTAAAAATTTGAAACTTAAATGTTAGAAATGTATTTTATTCCTAATGAAAATGAAATTATTACATTGTGCTATAAAAGCAATAAAAATAATGTCGAAACCACGTCAAACCACGTCAACCCACGGTCCACCGAATAGATATCATTAAAAATAAAGCGTTTTATTTAAAAGAGCAGCCTACCATGCATTTTTATTTCTGTATTTATTTTTATTTATTTATTTATTCATATAAACAATGTTAATGTTATAAAATGGGTTATGGTATTGTGCCTGTCTCGCTAGGAGAACCTGTGTCGAGAGCAGGAAAAGTTTACAATAAACAATTTGTTTTTTATTGACAACCATAATAAATGTATTGACGATTAACTTATCAACTTTGAAAGACACCATGAAAGAGTGTTGTTTTGTTTAGAGAAAACCAATTCGTTAATATTCCATGGATAAGTTTTACCCGTGTTCTAGACGTCACGCGCTGTCTCCAATTTGTGGGATTCATGTTCATACAAATCATACTTCACGCAAGTTTATTGATAGTTTCAATTAAACCTTAATTAAAATGGCTGCTCCTGTGCCCATAAAAGATGTCAGTATAATTACCAACTGAGCAGTGGATCGTACTTCGAAGAAACACACTGAATACTGACGAATGATGCGAGTTAATTAATCATTTTTAAGAAAGCGTATATGAAAATGAATATCTATTAATTTTAATCAAGTAATAATGGACCAGCATTGAAGCTTTCGTAAAACTAAAAAGTTTTGTTATCGGATCGGAAATTATGTTAACAATTTCAACACGACCTGTCATTTTATAATATACCACAAAACAATAAACGATCTTTGATTTTTTAAATCACTATGAAGCATATCTCTGTTGTCATGCAACTTTCAACGTAACTACGTTCAACTTGCATGTTTAATCATCAGTACATGCAAGTCATCTATTTTAATCTATCATAGCAATTATTTTCCCAGTAAATCGGTTTCACCGGTAATAAATCATTTTAAGCACCATCGAAATTGAAATTGGGTGAGGGTAAATAGAATCATATATATAAGTCATCTCAATGTGGCTTAACCACGGTTTCAAAATTAATTTGAACGCCGACACAGCTGTCACAAAAATAATAATAAAATATATATTTGCAGAACTTAATAATGATATAATTTAATATAATTTAGACTACTAAAATTTAAAAAAAAAGTATCAGTGCACACCAATTTTATATTCGGAACATGCGCATGTAGTCCCCCCTTACCCGGCAGTAGCGACGTTTATCATAATCTTCGAATATTTTAATTGTTATTTGATTAATATCTGAAATAATATCTGCACTTACTATTCAAGAATGGGACAATGTATGTCGTCATGTAGAGAAGGAGGAAAGTAATTTTACGGGCTGTATTGTGGCTAGAGATAATGTACAATTTAATTCGTCTAGATGAATCCTCCGATGAAAGTGTGATCGAAGAAGATGATACCAGCAACGAAATGACGGACAGCGATGGGTGCCACGAGTGGGTTTGTTTGTATACAAATGTCAAGCGATTCAGGCGAATTTATCCTGATTTATCTGAAATGGAGCTTTAAAATTGAATACACCTGTGAAAAATTTCATGTTTCAAAAAATATTAATTAAAAAATGTGTTGAAACTCTGGTCAATAGATTTAAATATCGGTTGCAGCCTTTTCGAGCACGCGTTTTTATGGTATCTACAATTTGACAATAATTATTTTATTTATGTGTGCATAGGTACATACCTACTACTGTTTAACCCTAAAAGTCTTACCTTAGTCGTTACGACTAACTCTGCGTGCATTTTATACTGTATTTGAAAAAAATTCTACTGTAATGATAATTGTAACGATAATATTAATTATGTACGCTTTTTATGAGGAACGGCTGTGCTGCCTGTTTCATAAATAACATAATTTTGGATTTGAGGCCAACATACGCATCCAAACTGAATGATATATTCTTTTTAATTAAAGGTTTCGTGAATATATAATACGTATGAGAAGCATTCGATTTATTTTGGTTTTAAATTATGAAGTTATAGAAAAATTATGAATAAAATACGAAAAAATTATAAAAAAAAAATAATTTTCATAATTTTAGAGGCAACTTAGAAATTTATTTGCGGGTTTACTGTATTTAAAAAAAACTAATATTTGCTATGTAAATATGATTACGCAAATAAAAATATAAAAAAAACGAAACCTTTAAAAAAAAACTTTTTTCGGGTCGATATTATTAATTATGTTCGGCAAATTTGTGTTCCAATGTCGTTCCAATCGTTTTGAATTTATTTTAAAGTCCATCGAAATGCTTATTTTAATATGTTTTTTTTTTATTTATTTTATATTTCATTATATTTTAAAAGTAGATGCGGTAATCCTTTTTTTTAGATCACCGTTAGCCCCCAAATAATTGTTAAAGGTGCCTCTAAAATCGCGAAAAATCAATTCCTTTAATGGGCTATATTTCATAATGTAAAGCAAAAATAAATTAATTACTTCTAATCCGTACCAGATATTCACTATACTTTTTGAAGAAAAAAAGATCAATAGGTTTAGGTGAGTATTTTGGCATCAAATCCAAAATGAAGATTTGTGTGTAACAGGCCACGCAGCCGTTCCTCTTAAATGTCGTTCAATGATAATTCTCGTGTACACAGTGTCCGGAAACAAGTGGTGCAAGCGGAAAACTGGGGAATTTACATCACTTAGAGACTAAAATTGTTTTATTTTTTATATCTGAACATTTCGGTTTGTTTTTTAAAAACTTTATCCTTTTTTTAATTTTAGGGTTCAGAAACGATTGAAGCTGGGCATACGCCTCAACGCAATGTAACCCCCGTAGCGACCGATTTTCAAAAACGAAAGCACAAATCAAAAAAATAATGCCACAAAATATACTCCAAATATAATGTAAATTTACCGGTTTCCCATCACTATTTTCCGGGCACCATGTATAGTTACAAATAAACATTAAATTTGGCGGGTTTAATAATATTTTTAGTTAGTTTTAAAATGATTACTAATCATCAACACCTTTGATTATTATTTATGAGGTCTAAAAATGGGCCAAAAATAAAACACAAATTTTGATCGTTTACGAATTAAGAGTGGCTTTTTATTTAATTTAGGTAAATGAATTGAAAAAATTTGTTGAGCTTCACTGGATTCAAAGATTCACAGTAAATGCACCGTAAATAGAGGTTTCTCGGCGTTCATAATTTTGAGTCAAACAGAATAGAGTGTCCCTGATGGGTGCCAATATGTTGGTAAATACCTTCCCTTCGCGGGGTGACTTTGCTTCAAGTAAAATGTGGAACTTTAGGTTAGCGGAACTCTTTCCAACAAAGAGACACGTTCTTCGATAAACTATTCATTGGAAAACTTAAAAACGATGTGCAGAATTCAAGGCTTGTGAAAGTTTGACAGTATATAGAAGAATGGAATAGAATGACAAACTTGAGGGAATGGAAAAAAATGTTTATGCAACAATAAAGAAGAAATAAACCTTATATTTAAATAAATCTACACAAAAACAACAAAAGAGAAATGTTCGTAAAATAAAACTCATTATCACAATAAGTACTCCGGTAGATTATATTTGTGGATTTAATATTTTACGATTTTACTTTTACCACATTTTGAATGTTTTGGCATTGCGCCAAAGGCTACAAAAATGGTATATTCGAATAGAGTAATCCTTCGCCAAGCTTCCGCTATTTATTTAAATTAGCAATTGTTTATTTGCGTACCTCAATATCAAAAGGTGACTAACGACTATTTATATTTTGTACTCGACATATGTGGTTCTGGACACCTGTCTACACAAAACTATAAATATGGGGCGCTGGCTCCAAATATGCTCAATATTTTCTGGGGATGCCTTATAAGGGTGCCACTTTTTTGACCTCTCGCATCCAGTGCTGAAAGTGGGAGCACTGGATAAGATTATTCTCTGCCTGATCCTTGTCTTGATGAAACCAAACAGGGCCGGCTACCCCTGCCTTCGTAGGTCCCAGGATCCCTCAGGCAGAGTCCAGGCGCTTGGTGAGGCAGTAGATGTGGAGGGTTTTAGGTAAGGAGAAGGTAAGAGAAGTAAAACATTTGTTTGGCTCTTGGTTAATAACTAACTCTTTGTACCAGTTGTTTCTCTATTTATTTAGAAAAATTTTACATCTGTTCCACGTATAGGGGTATTTTTCTTATACGCATCGGTGCGCAAATGCGTCCACAGCCCGCAACACTGTACATAACTAAAAGTGTAAAAAAAAATTAAAAAATGCTAATATCTATTAAAAGCTTCTTACGCTTTTTAATGTCATTTTATAAATATTTTCTAGTCCTAAAATTATAAATATTTCAATAAATACCAACTCTTCTTGTGCCATCAATCTTCTAATAAATGTAACATCAATAGAAAAGGAGGATAAAGTAGCAACTGTAAAACTATCGTCTATATACTTAAATTTTCTAATAAAACTGTGTTCATCTGAAGCGACCTGCCAGGTGCATATGTTTTTCTGCATCGGCAGACCCAAGTTAGTTTGTTTATTTGATCAAAAGCTACGTCTCTCTCGAAGTGTCCCCGGCCTCTTCTTCCAAGTCCATATTCGCGTCACATTCCTTCTTACACCCTTTCTGTTCATTCAAACCATGACCAGCTGTAACATTACTTCAGCCATGCATTCTTTACGAGTTTCAATATTTATATTCAATAAGTAATTCAATATGTGTTATAAAAAGAAACAACATAATATGACATGACACTTTTACCCAGAGTTAAATAGTTACAAATAAGCTGGCTCTACTAGATGAAAAAAAAACCGTACTAATGCATGCTTATACTGTAACTTTGATGTGATTTATTTAACAAAGATTTTTCATCTTAGAAATCCTTACAAACATATACAAAATATTGTTTAATATGTTTAACATCGTGTACTCTACCAAAACCCTGCCCATGTTGTGACTTGAATGTTCTCTCTGAAGTAAGGTTTTGTTCGATTTTTGCCATTGCTATTCTTGTATTATGAATGTGCTATTATTTTTCTGTAACTCTTATTTATCCCATTTCGTGTTGTGTATTTTATGAAATTGGAAAATAGTCCATTAACATTAAAATAAACCATTTATTTCCAAAATATTTAAGTTTTAGAAAAAAAAAATAAGATAGAAAAACATATATATTCATTTTGGAACCATTGTCACCCTGGCTTTCTCAAGATTGCAGCAGCTGTATATGACCGAATCAGGAGTCAAAACCTCACTTTGCTTTCCACTCACACCTGCGATCTAAATACCTACCACCTAACCATTTTTCACATTCCCGCCGCACACGCCTTCCCGGCTTGTTCGTTTCAGCCACTTGGAATGTGAACTGAATTCGTGCCCAACTGTCACAATGAATCACCTCCGAACAAAAACTAGGCAAATTTAATGGATGTTTTTTTAGCAAGCACAGCGCGGATTTTCGATTTGATAATAACAAAATAAAGGATATTTTTTTCGGCCGCTCTGTATCGTTAATAATGCTGTTTGTGCGTCGGCTTTTTCGTACAATTGAGTTGGCCAACCAGTACCTACAGAGTATGTGGGCACTGGGTAACCATTTTTAATATTACACGTAGTACCAAAATACGATTGAATTTTAATCCACCTTTATAATGTACGCATAGTAAAACATTGACATAATGGTAATTATTTTTTTACTCTCTCCTTTGTTGGTTGTGTTACAAAGTTGACAATTTGTTGGCTATAAGTATCTACATATTTAACGTTGCGTGGTGGAAGTAAGTTGGGAAGGGGTTGAGAGAAGAGGGATGAAAATGTCTGTATTTTAATGGTACTTCAACGGAAGGTGCCCCGAAAAAACAGTTTCGTTGATCCCCTAGGCACCAGAATATGCAAACGCGCGCCTAACACTTGCACACAGTTTATAATTTTTAACCTAACCTAACCTAACACTTGCACACAGTTTATAATTTTTACTTGAAAACGGGTTGTTTTTACGGCTCATTCTTGTGTTTAACAGTTGGGCTATAGAACGATTATTTTACCGGCATCTATGTTTTTGCCTTCTTACAACATCGGTCTTCTGATTAAAGGTCGATTCACATCTACCAGCATCGCGCAGCGCAGACACAGAAACTCATTATCAATGTGAATACTCCCATATGTGCTGTGCCTACCACGTGTCTGCGTTGCATGGTGCCGGTAGATGAGAATAGATCTTAACTCCTTCATTTCCTCCACATAGCGTGCTCAAAGATGACATTGGCCCTAAGGGAAACTATTTCCCTCTGCCCTGTCAAGTTAAAATAAAACAGTTTCATTTGGTAGGTAATTTAAAAAAAAAAAAACAAGGAATATTGTTAGGAAGAATGCCGAGTATCCTATTATTTTTTTTTTTTTTATGTGGTTTGTTAGGTTTTCTTATGGAGTGCTTACTAGGTGGCTTACCACTATTAACTAGCTAACCAATTTCAAAATTCCTAAATAAAGTTTTTTTCTCATACCTCTTTACGCAGCAGAAGTAGCGAGTGGTTAATTTTTTGGACGAAGACTAGCGAACTAATACGATAAGATTAAGTTAGAAGAAGCAAACAAGATTCTCATCTCTTATCCAAACTTTAAATGACGTCGCATTATCTCGGCGGCTCCCAGGGAAAGAAAGAAACCAATTTATCGGAAGGTCCAGACACAAAACAGATGCTGTGCTGCATTGCCGCGTTATACTCCAGATGAGCCCCACATAACGAAATTAGACCTAATTACTTAAGAGAATTCCCACGTCTAACAAATATATGATTTATTTCCCGACAGACTGAGGACAAAATGCATGCCACGTAATTTTTTTTTCTCGTCGCTGCTTGGCGTGAGTACTTAAATGCTTGAAGAACCATAATTATTCAAATTCTATTTAAGATACAAGTCATCTATACCTTAGTTCAATAGGGAACTAACTCAAAATACCTCATTTTGAGAAAACTGGATTTGAAATTTTTTCATTAAGACATCGCTCCGATGTAAAGTTATTTTGTCCACCTATATCATAACAGATGCAACATGTAAGTAATTTACCAACCTATCATATCATAGGTGTAAATGGCTACATTTATTAAATTCCAAACGGAAACATTTGACATGTTTCTTCATTGAACTACGAATGTGGTGATTTCAATATATTTCAATAAAGAATTATCTGACTACCTAATTAGGACAAATTAAACTTTTTTTGTATCGAAATATCAGAAGGGAGAATTTCTTTACCATTTTTCATCATTAACTTAAAACCGAGAAATTTTGCGTTATTTCCCTATTGGACTAAAGTATCGATTTATAGTATTACGTATTATCTTCTTTGTTATTTATAGATTCACTCTAAAAATTGTATAAATGATTTTACATGTAATACGGACTGTGCTAAACTAAATCAGAAATCTAATATCAAATATCTTGGAATAGATAAAAATGTTAAATGGAAAGACCATATCAAACTCACCATTGAACGAGTAAGAAAACCCTATAAATGTATTCTATAACATACGTAACATATTAAACAAGAAAACAATTAAAATGGTGTACTATGCATTAATTCAGTCCCTATTGCAGTATGGCATTATTGGGTGAGGAGGGGCCTATAAAGCCTCACTACAGCCAATAATAACAATTCAAAAAAAAAATCATTAAAATCATCACTAAAAAACCATACGACTTTCCTACTATAGAGATATTTCGGAAATTCAATGTATCATCTATTACCGAACTGTATAAAAGAAACGCCTTACTTCAAATTTTTTATCAATAAAATTCACTCCACTGATAGTATAAGCAATAGAATTAAAACTAATGGTTTAATAGCCATCCCAATGTTAAGAACGACCACGGCTCAGCACCACTATTTGTATTTAGGCATAAGATGGTTCAATATATTATTATCTAAAAACAAAATTAGTATAACCGACACTTTGAAATATAAACAATTTAAAAAGCAAATTAATTCCCTGAACTTAGAGAATGATATATTGTACCCCTAATAATGTACTACCTTGCGTAAAAATTACTATTTGGTTAAGTATTATTATTAGTCTGAAAGCGTTTTGTTGATTTACGTTTGTATTTATTTAATAAGCTTTTTAATTTTATTTTCATATCACCTACTCTAACTATGTATTCATTTTATCTTATATTTGTAAATACTCCTCCCATAACCACGAGCTACTGGAGCTCAACTTATGGACAGTAGAATAATAACATGTTTAAAAAATCATGTATATCATGTATTATGTTATAATTTTGTAATTTTTTTTTGTAATAAATAAATAAATAAAAATATACGTTCCCTCTTCAGGGATACTTAGTATTGGAGTAATTTTCATATTAATCATTTTTACTTTTTCAATAAATCCGGTGGCCTTTATGGTTGAGTGGTTACGATACTCGGCTACGAATTCGAAAGTCTCGGGTTTAAAATATTTGTGTTATTTCACAATCTGTTCATTTAAAAAAATATATTTAGAATATTTACGGCACGTTCCAGAGTGGTTGTTACTTTCACTGTCGAACCATTCAGAATCAAAAAGTTGGTAGAAATGGTTTCAGCCGTGTTTAGTGATCAGATGTGAATAGCCAGGTACATTATCACCTTCCTCTCCCCACTACCTTCAGCCTCACAACAATTGGGGATGCCATAATCTCACTGGCTCCAGCCGGTTGGAAGTAGCTGGGACTCTTGTGCGGTGTTAACATAAAAAAATGTTAAATCACTTTGTGGCGTCGTTTTAAATAAAACGACTGGAAAACATTTCGTTTAAACCACAGTTTAATACTTAAATATCAACATGTTTCGGTAACATATTATTGTTATTATTTCTCAGTATACAGTGTATCCTGGTAAGGGAAGTTTTGCTACCGCAATATGTTCACATTTATATATTACATAGAGGTTTAAACAATATATTTCTCAATCATTTTTCGATTAAGGTCCGGACATGTACTAATGGAAAGAATATTGTGTTTGATAGGCCTCTCTGATTCTCCAATGTGCTTTATGTGCGAAGAAATTGAAGATACATAACGTGCTCTAACGAAATGCATTAAATATGAACAATAGAGAGTGACAATATCGATGATCCCAAACCCATCGGAAGTTCAGAATTTAATAGCTTCAGCCAGTTCAATACCATGTCAAGAATAATAAAATTTGTTAGATCACGTAAATTGGAAAATATTTCAAAGTAAATTTTTAAATAAAGGACTACATTATAGGCAGAATACAAGACATTATAATTTTAAAAAAATATGACGCAAAAATGGCAACATTCTGTAAGTCAGATCCATCGATAATATAAATTAGTAAAAAAAAAAAATGATTGGAAAATAAATAAATTTCGGTTCTAGCCCGATTACGTTCCGTCTTTTTTTAACTTGCCTGAAATAGTTTACCTGCATTTCATTTAATTTGATAAACATGTTAAAATACAATTCTGCGATTTAAATGAATGTCCTGATTAGCCAGACTTTTGGATCACGAAACACGCTCTTATGTTCTTCTTTATTCTCTGTTTAAATGGATTAATTTTGTTAAAAGAAAGAAAAAAGTTGGATCTTTAAATTTTTTAATACAGTGTGCGCTTTTCGGAATATTAATATCATTGAGATGAAAAAACTAATTGTTGTATATGTATTTTAAAAATCGTTCTTCCAGGATGTTAAAAATAGTACTGGGTAATTCGGAAAATTACTAATAAGCCGCGGAGTATTATTTGCGTAGTATTTGCAGTATTGTGTGCGGTCTTCCGGGAAATTTTTCAAGATACCGAACGGTCTACGGAGTTATTTGAACCATAGTATGTCTTTCGGGAAATTTATGTTACATCGTGTGGCACATCTCTGAAAAAATTCTTTGAATTTTATTACTATGTTCTCAAATAGAACTTGTAAAACTTAAAGGATTCAGAAGAGGGATAATAATATGGATTATCTCAAAAGGTTGAGAAGAGTTCAGTTATCGCCTTAGTTACATACACAACACAATACGAGAAGTAATTATTGAAATAAATACCAATCTAGTGCATTATAATCCAATGCCTTGTTGTCTCCGAATTCCATCCGTTTTCAGATTACCAAAACTCTCTCTTAAATGTATGGCTCATTTCCTACTGAAGGACGGCGTATTTATGTCAGCGTCGTTTTTGTTGGATGCTCATTGAGTTCCGAGTGAGCCAGTTGCCTGTTTTATGTTCTTCGTTATTAATCGGATGTATAAGAAACCAGTAAATTCTTATATTTATCTAGGAACACTAACATTTCCATGCTAACATTATGAAGAAAAAAAAACCTTACGTAAAACGTAATATTAGCAGTATAGTATAGCAATCAAACACATTGTTGTGAAGTGTAAGGTTAGCGTGTAGATTAAATAAAAAGAAATATGTAATTATGTTTTAAAAACACCCCAATTAATGAGCCTGTATTGCAGTGGCGAGGTGTCTTATAAAAAAAATGCTTAACGTATCTTTTTGTAATATTTCAATTGTGCTTGGATATGAAAATTCGATGTTTTGAAACAGATTCATGCGGCACACAACACGTCATGTAGTAATAATAATAAAAATAATTTACGAAAAACTTTAACAACATTATCATACATCGGTTTGTGTTTCACGTTGTTAGTCATAAGTCTCTTTGAAACGGCGATCTTTTTTTAATTAGTCCCATTCGTGCTAGAAGAAACTCGAACTATGGAAGTTCTTGAGCATCTCCTTGAGACCAGTGACAAGATGTTTCAGAAGGGGTGCAGCTGTGGAAGCTGTGGATGGATCTTTGACAGATATCGCTGGAACGCTATAGGTAATATTAAAATATCCTATTTGCGTTTTTGTAGGGCACTATTTGATTGTATGAAGGCTAATTGCTTCGCGGATTTTAAAGGTATAAAATATCGTCGGATCAATGCCAAAGTCGCAAATGTACAAAAGCATAATTTTAAGATACCGATGTTTTAGGTAGTCGAACTGCTATAACAAAATGACTTATGTTATTTTTCATCAAATCTATGGATTATAATAACGCATATGTTTGGGTTTATTAACCGATTTTTGATGCCAGTTTAGAGTCTTTAAACCCCAACATCTCGACGTGATGTTTTTGCAGATTAGTGACTTTGGCATTGGCCCTACGATATGTTCACAAAGAGGAACGAAATAAGCTTTTTGATAATTTGTGATACCACAAAAGAGTCCCAACTACTCCCAACCGTCAGGAGCTAGTGAGACTATGGCATCTCCAATCGGAGTAAGTTGTGAGGCTGAAGGTATTGAGAATTAAAAGGGGATGGGGAAGAATTAATGTGGGGAAGTACTATTTACTTCCGCCCTGCATTGATAGAAATGCTGTTAAATGCTCAATATTGTTCTTTGAAGAAATGGTCCAGATATATAATCTGCTTTTGTATTGCTAGAATCATCCCTTTGATTCATACAAAGCAAATCTTGTCATCTCTTTAGGAGTACCATGGATCTAATCATGTTATTTTATTCACCTCAAGACAATTCAAAGTATTTAAAAAACATCTATTGATGGAGCCAATACCCTATTTAATAGTTTTCTATTTCTAAATGTTTATGATAAAATGGATGTTTTATCAAAACACAATTCAATTATCTAATAATAAAAAAAGTTGCCTATCTTCATTCAAGCCATTCTGTAGGAGAGTTTCGGTTTAAACATAAATATTTATTTTAGGTTTAATCCAGAAAGCGAACAAACCTATTTGATACATGAGAAACCTTATTACCTACCTCCATTTGAAAATAAATAAAATCTATTACAGCAACGAAGCTAAGAGCACCAGGCACTTGTACGTATCTGTTTTTGCAAAGAGAAATCACATAATTATTTGAAAAAAAAACGAATATCGTAGTTTCGAAAAATTGGGAAAGCAATATTGTCGGGTACGTCTCGAAAAGCAATTTCTACCACCGCCGACTTGCCTGTGAACTGGCGCGTTAAATAAGGGTTGTTTCACCCCTTCACTGGTCGTGGATTACATTTTATTCCCTGCCGAAGAGGGCTATTTTTTCCGCCCAAGACAATACAGTGTCACATCCCGGATATATATTTCCTGGATCGGATCTACGGGACCGTTGCCAGAGGGTATTGTACCCTGAAAATACCTTTAGCCAATTCATAAATTTGTTAACTACCTACATAATACGCTCAATTTGCCGTTTTTACGTTTTCGTTGTACACCTTTCGGTATTATGATCCTTTCAAGAGGATGAATATTTAATAAGAACACATTCGTCCCACAAAGTGCTAGTTTGGGGTTGGGATGGGTGTAGTTCATTATTTTACGTGACTCAGGGAAATAGTGATAATAAGAATAAGTCATAAAGTCTTACCTCGCTCTTATCCAAAAATGTATTTTCATCGGTAGTTTTCAAATACATTCAGGCCGGTCATTGGCTGGGATGGCATCGCGTCTGGTTCCAACCCGGTGTCGTGAGTTTAATTATTTCATTGGTTAATTTTTCCACTATGATACAAACAACATATTTCGCTTATTGTGATGGCAGTAGGACATTAAAAAATATTTTCAGGTTATTCGTAACCTAGGAATCTTTGCCTTTCTTTTTAAATGATTAAAAATCACTGGTGCTTTTCAATATATCTTACCGAATTATTGTGTCAATTTTAGTCTAATTGAACTTGATATTATTATGTGTTTCAAATTCAGAAAAAAATTGTGACTCCCTTTTTATAACACAGTTTTTTTTTCGCGAACGTTTCGATAATGAACACACATAACAACAACACCCATGACACGGTCTCCATGGTTCAGTGGTTATGATCCTTGACTACGAATCCGGAGGTCGCGGGTTCGAATCCCAGCGTGCGTAAGTAAATTTTATTTCATAAAATTGTGTATTTTCACAACTTATTCATTTAAAATAATTTGCAGTTTATTTGTGGTTAGTAGTAGTACTCTAGTCTCACTGGTTCCAGACGGTTGTGTGCAGTTGGGACTCTAGTGCGTTATTACATAAAAAATAAAAAAAAAACAAATGAAACGTTTTAAAAGGAAAATAAAACACGTAATTTTCTCCTGCAAAACATGTCCCCGTTTTATATTCATATTGTATGACGATGCATAACAAATATGAACTTGAGTTCCCATTGCACTGTTAGAGATTCAGAGATACTTATGATTCTCATTCAGAATATACTACATCATAGTATGTTTATTCTAGCATAGGGTTTCGTTCCATCTTTATGGATTTTGGTTCCATTTTCCATGAAATGAAGGAAACTATAATGGCGAAAACTGTGGAAAACATTGCAAATTCTTGAGTAGAAGCTTAATTGAAAACATCAACATTAAGTTTTTTTTTTTTAAATATTTGTCAAGGTTCATTTTATTTCTGGTTTATCAAGCACTTCTAAAAGTGCTAATGAAAGTTATTCATTGTGTTTGATATAAAATTGAATGTTACACTAAACATGCAATCACTTACGGTGATTACAATGGAGGATGACACGACAGAAGAGGTGTTTGTTCGAGTAAAAGCTGAAACGAAGTGCTTTGATTACGCCTTCAAAATTATTAATTGGTTTTTTGAAATATATTTTTTTGTTATCGTAAAGTTAGGCAAAACAAAATCTTTTAAGTGTACCCGGCGACGGTCTCCGTGGTCTAGGAGTAAGTCACGGGTTCAATTCCCGGCGTGCGAAAGTAAATTGAATCGAATTAAATTGCGTTGTTTCCTAATTAATCAATTGAAAATAATATACCGTACTTATATTTATGGCACGTTCCAGCGTGGAGGATACGTTTAGTATTGTCCTGGTGAAAAATTACCATTCAGAATCGAGACTTTGCTCGAAATGGCTTTTAGTCATGTTTGGTGACCAGATCTGAATAGTCATGTACTTTTCAACATTCCTCTCCCGATCTCCTTCCCCTACCTGATAAGACTCCACACAATTGTGTGCAGTTGGAACTTTTGTGCGTATTCACAAAGTGTGAGTTACACACACCACATGAAAATGACGGAAGCATATTTTTAATATTTTAAAGCAAGAATTGATATTTCACAATAATTTCACCTTAATAACTTTATAGATAAAATGCGTAGAATAAATAAGAAGAAAAGAAATGCAATGTGGGAGTATTTAGTGATCAAAAATCTGGCCAATCGTGTATTAAATTTCAATATCAGAAATTCACTTTCTCAGTACATATTAAAAATCAAATGGAATCGAATATACGATGTCAGGTAGTGTAAGAGAGACAGGGAGATGTATTTCCATTGGCTTTCTTCAGGATAGAACCAAAAGGCACTTGAGAGGTGCCCTTTTTTAAAAACAATACTTCCTCAGTATCTTGTGATTATTGTTACCTATCGTAATATCTCGATCCGGTTCGTAATTACATTTAAATTGAAATATTAGTATCACCAATAGATCTACTATATATGTAATATTCCCGACAAACTCGACCTCAGGAATATTTATATGCATAAAGATACATATATATATATATGTATAAACCGTGTTATCATGAGATCTCTGAGACGAATGTGTGGTAAAACCATGTATGATCGAGTGAAAAATGTTGAGATTCGTAAAGAATGCAAGGCTGATGTAAGCGTAGTGAGCAAGATTAAGAAAGGGACGCTTAGATGGTTTGGGCATGTAGAGCGAATGAACGAAGAAAGGAGCTTAAGGAGAATATATGACGCGAATGTGAATGGAAGAAGAAGCCCGAGGAAGACATGGCACGATCAAGTGAATCAAATACTCGAGTCGGGCCATGTCAGAAGTCGGAATAACAGAAGAGAATGTATGAGGCGTTGTATGAATGTGAATGAAGCAAGAAGTGTATACCAAGATCGAGTTGTTTGGCGGTCCGTCCTCTCTGCCTACCCCTGCGGGGAAACGGCGTGATGGTTAGTTAGTTAGTGTTATCAGTTCATTCATAGGCAATTTGAGAAATCACCGCTTCTAGTAAAATAAATAAAACCACATACGTACAAGTAAATGGAGGAATAGGGAATTCAAATAAAAACAATTATCTTTTTCTACAAAAAAATTCCTTGCAATAAGGCTTATATTTGAATAGCAAGGATTCTAAGGCTCTAGGAAAAGCTTTAACCGTTCTGTGAACGCATTTAGAACATTAAAGGTTACAATGAAATGTTGACTGATTTTTGATTATTTTTGTATTAGCAAAAAGAAAGTGGAATCAATAAGCAAATAAGAACCAAAATAGCTACACTACCTGACTGTTAATTCCGCAAAATTCTGGTGAGGATGGAACGACAGCTCTTCCCAGGTCCCAAACTAAAAGTGTCTTCTTTTTCTCTGACCCGAGCCGACCTGCGGCTCCGGCTTGTTCTGTCCCGCCTCCAAACGAGGGTCAACCATCGGCTAGGCCCAAATGCCAATAATGAGAAAAAATAGTTCTACTTTTTAACCTAAAAACTACCTTATTTCGAAAATAGCTATAATCCCTTATACCTGTACTCTATTGTAGAATCACCCCCTGAAGTGAATGCATTTTACCCCTAGACACCTTGTTTATTAATTGAGTGAACTTATTAATATTAAAATGCCGAAAAATTTACTAATCAAATGTTAAACGGTTATGGACAACTCCTCTAAAGAAGTCAAATTTAACAGAATTTAATTTTACCTCAAATTGTCCAAATAGGCAAAGCTAGCAGTCCACAATGGAGTTATCAATCCCGATGTAAGGGAATGAGCTATGAAAGTGTGAGAGGAAGGATGTTCGTAGATTGAATGCTGTAGAAATGAGATCTCTGCGGCGTATGCATTGTTAAACTTTGTTTGACCATGATAAAAATGAGCAGATCCGGAAAGAATGCAAGATGACGTAAGCGTATTGGTCAAGGTTCCAAAAGTGACGCTTATTTTGTTTAGGCATGTAGAGCGAATTAACGAAAAAAGGAGTGTAAGGAGAATATAGGGACGCTCGTGGAAGAGATGGTACACTCAAGCAAATCAAATACTTGAGTCGGGTCTTGTCAAGGGTCAGAATAACAAAAGAGTGTGCGTGAAACAATGTATGTAATAATGAATCGAGAAATGTATTCCGAAACAAAATTTGTGTTACGGTCTATCCTCTCTGCCTACACCTGCCGCGAAATGGCATAACAGTTCATGACATATATCATATGCAATCGTTAATAAATAAATATAAATGTTGTGTATATCTATAAAAAATAAGAACACTCAATATCTTGTTAACATCACGAGGGCACAAATACAAAGTGCTAAATTACATTTCTATATTTTCCCTGCCTTTTGCTTTAAAAATAAATCATTTAATAATTGAAGAGAATAATAGTAATGATCTAAAATGAAACACAAAACTGAAAAAACCACAGAAAATAAAAGGTATCAGTCATCTGGAATCAGACAGGACCTCTGTCTTACCAGGACAATTTCTCTACTGAGATTAGTTCATATCTTAAAAGTATTAGGTATCATCTCTTTTAAATAATTGTCTCATTTTTGACTCAAGTATTTGATTCATGATCGTGCCATGTGTCTTCACCTCCGGAAAGCGTCCCAACTGTTCTTCTTCCATTCACATTCGCGTCATACATTTTTCTTACACACCTTTCTTCGTTCATTCGCTCCACATGCCCAAACCATCTAAGCGTCCCTTTCTTAATCTTACTCATTACGCTTACATCAGCCTTGCATTCTTTATGAATGTCAATATTTTTCACACGATCATACATGGTTTTACCACACATTCGTCTCAGAGATCTGATTTCTACGGCATTCAGTTTACTTTCATCCTTCCTCTGCCAATTCCATGCCTCACTGCCATACATTAGGGTTGGTCTCAGCACTCCATTGTGCATTGCTAGCTTCACCTCTTTGGACAACTATTTGTTAGCGCCAACCGCGTTCAGTCCTCCGTTAATGGAGTTTCCTCCATTCACTCTTCTTTCAATATCCCTATCAGTCTTTCTATCTCTCGTAAACATACTTCCCAAATATACAAACTCATCGACCTGCTCCAAGTATTCGTCATTCACAACTATATTGCACACTGTTTTCGCACTCTCTCTTTCAAACATCATGACTTTAGACTTACTTACATTCATCATTAGCTCATTCTTCATGCATACTGCATTCATCCTAGATACGAGGGACTGTAAATCTTCCATACTATTGGCAATCAGCACCGCATCATCGGCATACGACAGGCTACATACTTTCATATTACTCATTTTCGCTCCCAAGCCCACCTCTTTCAATTCTTGCATACAATTATCCATGTATAGATTGAATAACCATGGTGACATTACGCAGCTTTGAATCATGAATTTTTAGTTTCAATATTAGAAATAATAAGAACACCGATTCATTTTTTATTGAAATAACTTAATATTGTAATATTGTTTTCGTCATTGAAGATAGTACCTCTTTATTTTTTGTGTCTTTTCTCTGTCATATTTCATTTGAGCATTGTTTATATTCTCTTCAATGATTAATTATAGAATACCTAATTGATGATCCTAATTGATATGTAGGAATTAATGTGCTATATTTTAAAGTAAACCATAGACAAAATGTGTAAAATAATTTGCTGAAAATTCTGCCTTAATGGAGGTTCGTTTATTGAGGCTATTTATATTTCTTTATAACTGTTCTTATTGTATACTTTTTCCATTATGTACTGCTCTTATATGAAAAAAAGTATATTGTATAAAAATATTGTAATACGTATTGCGTAAAAAAAGTCAACCCAAATGTCACCGAAACCCTGAACTAGTATGTATACCATGGTATACATTGGGGTGGGAGGGCAATCTTACGGTTAAATAGAATCAGTTTTGATATCGACATATTTAGCATCAATGAAGCTTTGTTGCATGTACAAAACCAGTATGTATGCGATTTAC